>APFE030741135.1:176850-230008 GCA_000404065.3 Pinus taeda | reverse complement strand
TATCAATTTATATAATATTATTAGGGGTTAACTTATTCCAATAAATAAAATATACCTATGTTTAATTGTATAGAACTAGAGCTATAGGTTAAGAAATGGTTCTAGAAATAATTTATCATAATATATAAAATGAAAAGAGAAGTTACTTATTATTATTTAAATATAAAGAGGTTATTAGGCATATACATATATCAGTTATATTAATTGACTTAATATAATAATATTGCGAAAAATAAATTGTAGAGAAAGGCTCAACTTTTATATATATTATGAAAGATGAAGGTCAAGAGGGGAACACAATAATCACTAATATCTAGAGGGTTACAAAATTATGTATAATATAAAAAGGAGGTAGCAAGAAAAATAATTACTAGGTAAAGCAAACAGAGTTAAAGAAGAAAATAATAGTAAAAAATCTAAAAATAAGATAGAAATAAAAAGTAAAAAGGAGAAGAAAGGGAGGTAGAATCAAGAAGCGAGCACTGAAATCCAACTCTTACTTAATTTCCAACCATTGTCCCTATTAAGATTTCTGGCATGCCTCTGAATCTCAATTGCTTCCCTCAGCTTCCTATGGTGGAAGTGATCAACCCTGGCAATGACTTTGGATTTTCAATGCAGACATGGTGTTTCGTTTTCTCTGCATGCTCGACTAGGGATGATGAGCGGGATCAATTGTGTCTAATATATGCAGCATGCTCATGAATTCTCTATTTAATAGACCTACCTATTTCTCCAATATAGGGAATACCATAGGAGCAGGGAACAAGGTAGACACCCTTCATGTCCTTAGGCTCAATAAGGTCTTTAACAGATCCAAGGGAATTTTTAATGGTATTGAGAGGCCTGAACGAAGAAGAGACATTAATCTTCCTAAGGATATGTGCAATCCTATCCATGATTCCTTGGATATATGGGAGATGAACATTAGAGATAGGATCAACATGAGCAGGTTTAACTCTTGGCACTTTGTAGGGCCTATCAAAGGCCTTGAGATCTTCTATACCTATTATTTTTAAAAACTTCAAGAAGATGAGATTTCTCCTATTCAAGGTGGCTATCATCAGAGATTCTTATAGCACGGGTAGCAAGAGTGTTGAGAACATTGAATTTCTGAGCCGGAAAATGATGAGAACTAGCATGGAAATATTGTTCCCTGTGAGTTTTCTTTAGAAAACTTGGTGACAGACAGAACCATCTTCCATCCTGGAAAGGAGAATGTCTAAGAAAGGAAGGCATCCATTCACTTCAACTTCCATCATGAACTTGGCGGAGTCTGATTGAGAATTAAGGTGGTTTAGAAACAGAACCAACTTCTCGCATCCATGAGGCCAAATGCAAAAGTATAATCAACAAACATCTTCCACTTTTTAGGGTGAAATTGAGTTGTGGCTAAAGCCTTGGTCTCAAAATCTTCCATAAACAAGTTAGCGGCGATAGGGGAAAGAGGGGAACCCATCACAACACTGCGTGTTTTCTCATAGAACTCACCTTGGAAACTGAAGAAAGTTGAGGTGAGGCAGAGGCCAACTAATTTGGTAGTGTCTTTGTCAGTGATGTGATTTATGATATCAATAGCCTCTTGGATGGGGATTTTTGTGTATAATGATACAACGTCAAAACTAACCAACAAATCTCCAGGTTCAAACATGATAGCTTGCCACTCTTGAACAAAGTAGGTAGAGTCTTTAACAAAAGAATCAATGCGACCTACATGAGGCTTAAGATTTTGAGCTAAGAACTTAGCAAGAAGATCAGTAGGACCGCCTACCGTGTTAAAAATAGGCCTCAAGGGAGCCCCAGATTTATGAATAAAAATGTTGCCAAAACTAATTTATTTTGCAAAGTTAAATGTTCAATATGAATGCCATAGTGTAACAAGGCTCGAAAAACCATGGAAATCAGAGCAGGATTTTGACAAAATATAGCAAAATTTTTTGTAAATCAAGGTTTTCTTTTTTTTTGAAGAAATTAAAAATAAAGGCATTCGATAGAGCCATAAGAAGCATAAAGGTCAATGAAAATCTCAACACTTACCCAAGAGGCAGCCTAAGAGAGTAAACAAACAGACAGATCTAAAAGAATGGAAAGAAGCAAAATATCAAAAAGCCCACTACATATGATGAGAATAAACAACAAAAAAAACCTCCTTGGCAATGCATCGAGAAAAGTGGAACCTGAGCTGCATGCTTATACATCAAAATAACCATCGCTTCGAACAGAGTTATGAACTAGATATTAAAAAAAATGAATCCAAAAGGATTCCTTATCAAGCTTCAAAATTTGGAAAAAAAAAAAAAAAAAGTTCAATCCAAAACCCTTGCATGCAAATTTGTGTCTCTTCACCTTCCTTTTTTCCTATTTTCCTTTTTTTTTTTTTTTTCCAAAAATTAAATGCCAATTATTGCCTCTTTTCCTTTGCTAATTTCCATGGCCATAAATAAACCACAAGTGATGCCCACTATAATGTTTGCCCAACATTCAGCTTTGAATACATGCCCCATGACCTTTGTCTTATTTAATTTACATGGAAAATCAACCAGGCCTATTACAGAACTACATTGGATTAACCAACACACCTGTGGGAATCAATCACTTGGAATAATCATTGCCTTGAGAACATGGGACTAACCTCCCAATGAAGGTAATGTTATGAGTTTGGAAGTTTACTAATGCCTAATATCAATTTTGGTGCATTTGAAAACCTCATCATGGTATTAGAGCCATTTTGGCCTCAAGGGGACATATTTATGGCTAATGGGTTTAGCTCAGGCCTGTGATAGACCCTATTACCAAGGAGATTTCTGGAAATGATTCTTGTGGTGAAAAGGAAATGGAAATAAGTTCAAAGATAGAGATTGAGAAATTTAATGGGTAGAGTTTTGAGTTTTGGAAGCTCAAAATGGAATATTTATTGGTAGAAAGAGATCAGTGGATCACTATGGATCTAGGTAATGCACCGATAGTAATGTCAAAAAAATAATGGAGCAGTTGGATTGAAAGGCAAAGAGAACAATACAATTGTGTCTCAGATTTAGTAATACTAAATGTTTCAAGGGAAGGTACAAAAAATGATTTGTGGGAAAATTTAGGGGATTTATATCAATTTAAGTCCCTAGCAAACAAATTGTTCTTGTGGAAGAAGATGTATAACTTGAGGAAGAAAGATGGAGACTCAGTGATAGAGCATTGAAACGCCTTTAATAGTGTGATAAGTAAGCTATTATTTGTTGACATTAATATTTTAGATGATGATAAGTGCATTAGTTTTTATGTTTTGTACCAGACTCGTGGGATAGTCTAGTTGTTTCCATAGGTAGTAATGAAACTACTTTAAAGTTCTATGAAATAGTATCATCCTTGTTATTGGAGGAGATGAGATAGAAAAACATGGAAAGCCATAATGGAGATGCCTTGTCTATAAGAGGACACTCCCAGAATATAAATAAAAGTAAGTCCTCAAGTGGGAAATGGATGTTTAAGAAGAAATTGAATGTAGAAGGCAGAGTGGAAAAATACAAAGCTCAATTGGTAGCAAAGGGCTATTCAGGAGTAGAGAGAATTGACTTTGGTGATATTTTTTCTCATATTTCCAAGTTAACTTTTATTATATTTATTTTATATATTTTTGTTGATTTTGATATTGAACTAGAATAGATGGATGTGAAGACAACATTCCTACATAGGGATCTGGAAGAAGGAATCTACATGAAGTGGCTAGAATGATTCGTTGTGAAAAGAAAGAAAGAAATAATATGTAGGCTCAAATTGTCCATATATGGGTTAAATAAATCACTAAGGATGTGGTATAAGACATTTGATACTTATATATTAGGACTTGGATTTACAAGGATAAAAGTGGATGACTATGTATTTCAAATTTGTTGGTGGTTGTTTCTTTATTTGGTCTTGTATGTGGAGGACATGTTACTGATTGGAAATGACAGCGAAATCATCCAAGAAGTGAAATCTCAATTTTCCTCTAAATTTGACATGAAGGATACCGATGCTACAAATTTCGTCTTGGGAATGGAAATTAGAAGAGATTAGGAAAACATGAAACCCTGGTTAACTTTAAGGAAGTATGTTGAGACAATATTGAAAAGGTTTAATATGCAAGAATGTAAACAAGTAAAGGTTCCTATTATTGAAGGTGTAAGTTGAATGCATGTTATTGTCCCAAGATATAGGAAGAGGAAGAGGAAATGTCCCGTGTTCCATATGTCAATGCAGATGGAAGCTTGATGTATGCAATGGTCAGTATTAAACCAAGCATTGCACATGTACTGTGAGTATTGAGTACATAAATGTCAAAAATAAGGAAGGAGCATTGGATAATAATAAAGAGTGTTTTCTGGTATTTGAGTGGCACCACTCACTATGTATTGTGCTATCAAGGAAGACTAGAATTAGACAAAGATTTGAACATGCATGGCTTTGTTGATGCAGACAAGGTTGGAGATCTATATGATAGAATATCTACAAGTGGGTATGTTTTTAACCTATTTAGAGCGATTAGTTGGATGAGAAAAAGACAAATTGTAGTGGCACTCTCAACAACAGAAGCAAAATACATGGTAGCCACTCATGCAAGCAAGGAATAAATATGGATATGCATCGATAGTGCTCAGGTATTAGGCTGGTACATAAATATGTAAGGATTGATTATGATAGCAAGAGTGTAATCTCCTTAGCAAAGAATATAGTTTATCATTCAAAGACAATGGATATTGATGTTCACTATCATTTTCTGAGAGATATGATTAAAGACAAGAAGGTGTTGCTGGTAAAGATGGACACTTTGACGAATGTTTCATATTTATTAATAAAATCCATGAGAAATGAGAAGTTTTCTTGGTGTAGAGAACAAATGGGCATTATTTTCCTAGATTGTTAATCACGTACTCCTGTGACCCCTTGTGTGCAAATAAAACAACAACTAGGAGAATGTTGGGTATGTGTTGTATTCTTTGTATGGTTATCCCCACATGTTGTACAATAACTAAAAATATTTTTTGGGAGGATTTTTGCATTTGTTTTTGGCACACAATTTTTGCTAGAAATGATTTTGTGGTGCATGGTGGGTTTTACCATAGTTTTGTAGTTTTGGTTAAGGAACTAGGGTTATATTCTAATTAAATATAACTAGATTGGTGGTTCATGTATTTTACCAAATATATATCGTATTGTAATATTGTATGGAAGAATATATATATATATATATATATATAGAGAGAGAGAGAGAGAGAGAGAGAGAGAGATCTTGGTCGTTTTCCTAGTTTTATGTTTCTAGGATAAAATATGTGTATTTATGTTGAAAAATGTAGCAAGAAATTTTCAATTTGATTTTGTCTTGATTAAATTGAGAAAATTCGAATTTCCACATCAGCAGACAACTTCAATGCAATTAAGTTGTGTGACATGGCTTGTGTCACCCAGTTTACTTAGTAATTTCGAGTTGGAGGAGTTAGAGTTCAGTTAAGCATGTGTGATTGCTAATTTGTAGCAATCAAACCTAATTATCTCAAGTTGTTTGCAGTTAAACTAGTTCCAACTGTTGGAGTAACAAGTTGAAGGTTAGTTGTGCAGTGGGACTTCAGTCAAAATTGGTGATCATCAAGTTAACTAATCAATCAACCTAAAATAGCTAGTGCATTTAGCGAATTCGAGTTACCTAGTTGAGGTGGAGATTTCAAGGTAGTGTAACATCATTTGTAAGCTAGTCTTGACTGTACAGATGTTGCATGCAGTCAGAAGATCAACTTTGGGAATTTCACAATCCATTTCGGATAAATTCCTATATAATAGGGGCCTAATTTCTCAAGGAATTGTTCAAGGAAATAGGGGCTCAAGTAGAGGCATAAATTGACTAAGCCTAGGTCATAGCTTCTCAGTGAGCAGAGCAATAGGTTATACACTTACAGATTGTTCTTAGTTGATAAAAGTAATTGTAATACATATTTATTCGTAATAATAATGCAAGTAGGTATTGGGGCTTTTAGTAGATTTCTTTCCCCTGGAAAAATATTGTGTGCATGTGTGTTATTTCTTATTGCATCTCTGAAATTTTTGTTCTAGATTGTGAATTAACTTCTGCAGAGTAGTAGAGTAGGTTTTTGTCTTGTGATCTTGATTAAAACTTCATGAGAAGTTGAAAATCTACACCATAATTTCTACATGGTATCAAAGTAGGGTTCACACTAGAGCATAAATTTTGAATTTGTTTCTCAGGAGGTTCAAATTTGAAGTTCAGTGTAGTAAGATCTCTTCAGAGTTGAGAAGATGGCCTTCAATGGACTAAGGCTAGAGTATGCCTTGGAAGGAAGCTTTTATTTCATCGCATGGAAGGATCACATGGAGGTGGTATTGGATGAAAATGGATTACTAGAATACATCAAGAAAATGTTGCAAAACCACCAAAATATGATGCCCAGAACCTTGCTCATTGGAAGAAAGATGTAGCTAATGTAAGGAGAATAATATTGGAGGGAGTGTTGGGCTTCAAAATGTCATACAAATATCACTCATTGCCATACATTTTTCACCTATGCTTCCATTATATCACTCATTATTCACTACCATGTCACTTCATTTTCCCTATTGTTCATCATTAATGGGTCTCATTTATATCTTCCAAGTATTATTTATTTTCAAGCATTTTTAAGAGAAATTCTTGATTAAATATTAGAAAATAATATATTTTACTTCATATATGGAAAGTGGGTTGTTTTTTTGACATGTGTAGGTACAAAGGAAGCTTCCAAGACACCTTTATGTGGCCTTGAATGATCAAATTCGAATTTGATAAGATAAGCCTCATGGAGAAGATCAAGGACAAAAGGGGGTTATGTGTCTAGATGGTTGAGAGATGTATGGAACTAAAGAGAGATTAGTGGATCATCATTATGATTTTTTTATCTCATCCCATTGTATAAATAGGATTACAATCTCCTTCATTTATAATCTTAGAATCTTCATTTGTAATCTTAGAGTTCCATTTGTAATCTTAAAGTTGGTTTGTACATCATGATGGAGATTTTGAAATAAAGAATCATACTTTGATTTTGTTGCTTCTACATTTGAGTCTCCTTTGAAGTGGTGTGCTTTTGGAGTTATGGAGGGCCCCCATGGTCTCACTTGCATGCTTATTTTAGGTATAGTTTAATTTATATTTTTATTTCATTTCAGCTTTTAAGTTCTTGTTAGATATTCTAATTGTTGGAAGAGATCTTAAAAATTCATGTGTTCTTGTAAGGGAACCTTAAGACCTCCGGCAAATTAGGAATCTCTCTAGTTTGTTTAGTTGTTGGAAGAATCTTAAAATTCATGTGTCCTTGTAAGGGAACCATAAGATCTCCGACAAATTAGGAATCTCTCTAGTTTGTTTAGTTATTGGAAGATATCTTGTCGAATGTGTTCTTGTAAGAGAACCAATAGATCTCAGACAAATTAGAAATCTTTCTAGACCTATAGGTGGTACTTCTAAGTTTACCTTCCTGGGTTGACATTAATTGAACTCTAATTTGCATTCGAATTTTAGACCAAACAAGGACTTCACCCTCTTTACATTTTTTATTTTTAATATGGGAAAACATTTTGCAGAAAGCAAAATTATGTACGATATTACAAGACTAATCATAGTCAATTAAAAATTATGAATCCTATTATTTTAGGACCCTAACACCATCATCACTACCTCCCCCATCAAAGGTCCACCAAGGCTGCCTCTTGGTCACAACCATGAAGAAGTCCACCCAAGTATCATATCATCAAAAATCAAGTGTGTTCCCTTTCTCCAACTGCTAGGTGTTTAACCAATTCTCCATATGGCTAAAGCATGACCCGTCCTCTGCAATGATCATCACATTCCTCCCTCTTCATGGGAATTTGCACCTTCTATCATAAGGTCACAAACATCTCGAACAATATCTGCAAGAATCAATGGTCCTTTCTTCTTCGCACAAGGTCTCATCGCAAACATCCATTGTAAGTTTTTCCATCACATCGGAAAACTATCTTTTCCCTTCCCTGCATATGGCCCATCCTCCAAAAGCTCCAATGAAACACAAGTAATAATATGAACACTTAATTCATCATGAGGCTCCTCCATGTAAGTGCCTTCATCCACCAATGTCTACAATATGTATGATCCTCGTTCAACTTGATCAATCGAAGGTGCCTCAAGTTCTTCCTCCAACGTTGTCACATCTGAAACATTCTCCAATTTCGGTTTGGCTATGGTAGGTTCCATCCCACCAATCTCCTCTTCATTGTGTACCACAACTTCCTTCTTAATAGCTACGAATCGTTCTCTCTCAAGAGACAACCTTTCTCCAAGCACTTCTGTTTTTTCCCGAAGCAATTTTTGCTTTTCTTTCAACTCCTTGAGTTCTACATCAAATCAGTCCACTTTTCCTGCAAGTCAGTAGAACTCACTTCTATTCGAGTCAGAGATCCCTTCCCTAGCCAAAGCACGAAGATCTTCTCTTGTCTCATGAAATTCTTCACAAAATTCTATAATACTTTGTTCAATATCATCTGATTCTTCAAGTAGACTTCCCTCAGATTGACTTGGCCCCAAAGTGTGCCTTTGCCATTCTTCAAAGCTCATAATCCCCGTAAATCCCATTTTCTGCAAAATGGACATACTTCACAAATCTCAATTCGTTCTGAATCAAGCCTCTTATACCATTTTTCACGCCCCTATCTTGGCGGTGGTCTTTCAACACACATAGACAGGTGCAGCACCACTACCCAAATTCTTTTCACCAATACTAATGAGTATGGGCTACCCCTAACGTTCAGCACTTCGTTATTTTTTTGCAATTCTACTAAGCATTCATCATTTTTACACAACGGAAATAACATTCATCATCATCATCACATAAATATTCACAACAAATAAATTTCTTTTAATGGGAGGGGAAACTGCCAGATTAGAGTCTAGCCAATAATAATAATACAATCTTTTACAAGTATTTTTCAATATACAACCTTTGCCTGGAAACCCCACGATTCACCTTAGCAATTCTGCCAAAATATAGCAATCGACTTGTTCATTCAGGGTTGCCCACATCAGGTCTACCTTCTACTCAGCAGTGCCCTCGATTGTTCAGTCATGCAACTCATTTAGGGTCACCCACCATGAGTCTCCCTTTCATTCAGCAGCACCCTCACTTGCTCAGCTCGTTCGGGCAGAGGCGCCCTCCTGCGGGTCACCCACCATAGCTCGTCCCTGGGCAGGGGAACCCACCCATGTCAACCTCCGTGCTCTTCATGCCAACCATGTCACTGCTCACCTGCAACTCGCCCAGGCAGAGATGCCCTCACTATTGTGTCGCCCTCTACAGCTCGTTGGGTAGATGCATCCCACTATTGGTCCTCTGCATTGCAGCTCACTCGTTCATGCAGGAACGCCCGCCGTAACTTGTTCGTGGGAAGGGTCGCCCCACCTGTAGCTCGCCTGCCTAGAACACACCCGAAACCTATAGCTTGCCTTTTCCTTGGCTTAGTATTGCATCCCTCGGTCAGTCTGCAACTCTCCCTCTTTGTTTTCTATTCTCCTTGGTTCGTCCAAGTGTATAATCAATGTTTTCTCACTTGAGTTCGATGGCCCTTCTCTCCACCAACTCACCATCTATATATACCCATTCCTCCATGGTTAAGGTGGGTCAACCTGCCCAGGTCGACCACCCAAGTCGCCCATGAAAAATACCAAAATATGTGTCAGTCCACCCAACTCGTCGCTCCACACGTTGACCCATCAATTCGTCCGTTTTTCGACACCTCTATAAACTTGTTGCACGCGCCTTTCTAGACTTAGTTGATTTTTCCTTTTCAATTTTTTGACCCTCCAAGTAGTTCGTCGCAACTCATCATCGCACGCTCACCGGGGTGCGTTTAATCAAACGCACCTGCTCGTCATCACGACTCGGCTCGTTGGCTTTAACTGAAATTTTCCACCCCTCTGTCACTCTTCACACATGCTCAGCTCACGGGTGTGACACACGGGGTCCTGGGAACTTGTTCCAGGATGGTCCTATAACATTTCCTCAAATTAGATATGTTTCTCCAGATGAGCTATACAAGCATTCAATCTCTCTAGGAAATATTTATGGTTTCGTTGAATCCTCTGAATATCATTTAGTAATGTGATGATATCATACTTGTCTTCTCCTTTTTGCTTCAAGACATGACCAAGAAAAGTCACCAACTCCCAATCTAGAGTGACAGGGTGAAACTATTAGTTCCTTCATCCCTTAGTACGGTGAGGGTCAAGTAACCGATTAGAAACCTCATCAGTGAGCTTTGTGTTGGAATAAGCTTGGTTGTCATGGGTCATGTGGGTCTCCAACTGGTGAATTTTTTCTCTTATTCTAGGAGGATTTTTTGCATTTTATCAAGTGGATAAATATTAGACCTAAGGCTATGCACACAACCTGCCATGGAAACTACACCCACCCCTCCCAACTGAGCCACGCCTACGCTGCCTCAACCCCTTATGAGCCCTAAAGAAACTTGAGGGCACTCCATTAATCAAAAAACATAGTTAACCATGGTCATGCATGCTATAATCTAGTACATGAGTCCAATTGAAAGACTAATTTTGAATAAAATAATCCTTAAGAAACTTTAATCAACATAATCATTAATCTGGAGATCAAAATTTAGCTCAAAAATGAAAGTGCCCAGAATCTTTCAAAACAAACATCAAGCGTAGTTTTTGTCGTTATGATTCTAAGGATACTTGTTTCACCTCAATCTGATCTCGTATGAAAAAATTATGATGTTCTGATCGTTTGGATCAACAACTAAATTTTTTGGAGGATTGGATGACTGGTAGTCACACCACTGATGTCAGCATGTCTATTGCGCGCGTATAAATAATCCTGGATTTCCAAGTGGCAGCCTCATATAGGGTAGGATGGAACATTTTCATTAGTCGATTTTGGATTTTTGTGGTCCAATTGGAGGATGCCACATGACCCAACCAAAGGCTGACACGTGGCACCTCGTGGTTGGATAAATTTTTTGTATTGTCTCCACCAGCCTAGCAGGATCAAACCATGACTTGCTTCATCTAACTAACGAGACTTACCACTATACCATGCGCTTGTTACTTAACCTGTAAAACTTACAGGTTATTGTTAAATTTTCATTGGAGGCACATTTTGGGGGAGAGGTCAGGCAGTGAACCGTGGACCTCGGTCGCCTGCAATTATACTCAATCACCGATGCAAGGGAGAGATCTAGCCACAATCCCCAACCCATGGCCACACAAGACTTCACTGGACCGAGACTTGCTGAATGAGAAGCTGACAGAGGGGGTGGGACTCTTGGCTCTAGTCCCAAGTCACATGGCATCCCTAATCTAAAAACTACAAAAATTTTATTTATATATTTGTAAAACTATTGAAAATTATAATGATTTATATATATTCTCTATATAATATTGGCGATTTTTAAGGTAAAATAATTTTATATTGTGAAATCTGGAAGAGTCATTTTTAGAAAAGAAGGAAATTAGCGAATCTTTTTTTTTTTGAAAAATCATAGGAAATTGGCCAAACTGCGAATATTAGCCCCTAAAATTTTCCATGGCTGGGGGTGGGTGGTTAGCCCCAACTGCTGGCCACATCACCCTAATATGACCTCATCCAAAAGTTAAAGGAGCCTAGGTCAGTGGGGGTGGGTTGTTGGCCCATCCCTCGCCATTATGGCCCATGTGGCCCCCTGGTTTTGCGCGCACGGGGGTTAGTGTGCATTTAAAAGATCCGATAATTTTCACCTTTGGCAGGTGAAATTGTCACCTCCCGAGATGATTTTAGGGAAAAATTGTTGCTATATTTGCAAGTTTATCCAGTTTGTGAGAAGGATAACAAAAGAAAGTTGAGAGAGCCATAGCTAGATGAGTTTTTGGCCTTTGGAGCTCAAGAAGAGTCCAGATAGGGGTTTTTAGACATTCTGAATCCAATGGAAACCTCTGTTTACTGATTGGATCACATCTAAAGAGATTTTTTACAGGTTTGATTCCATGGGTGTCAAGATCAATAAGTGTTTTGGAACAGTTATTGAAGGCTTTTGAGGATGGAGAAGACCTTGTAGGGGTTTTATAGCCTTCAAATGTTAACTGCAACAACTGTGACTTATTTGGTACAATTCATATTTTCCTTTTCTCATTATGTCTTGTTGAGGAAGGTTATTTTTTATTCCTTCAATGTGGAATTGTTGTACATGTATGCTCATTTTCAGATGGAGTACAGGGTCTTGATATGAAATCCCTTTTTCTTGCTGATTGTTTCATGTCTGACAGTAGGTTGTCATGCTTTTTAGAGTGAGATTTCTTTGCAGGAGAACGTTTCCTTAAAGGGGAAACTAGCCACTAATATTGTCAACAAAATTTATGTACTCTTCATCACTGAAATATATGGAGCGGTCTAGCTGTGTTAGTAGGCCCAAAGATGTAGCCCAGGCCGAGGGGTGAACTTCGTCACCAAATTTTTTGTTGTCTCTCTTCTTGAATGCCTTTATGAGTTAGATGATGATATGTTACTTGTGTAAATTTCACATGTAAAACTAACTCATTAACCTTGAAGATACCTTAAAACTTGTGTTTGTGTAGGACCCATTTTTACTTGCAAAGCGTCAGAGGACGATCAATTTTTAGGAAGGAGAAGTTCTCCTCCAATTTCAGATCAATTGGTATCATAGCTAGTTCTGACCAAGTTGTAGTACTGTGCAAGAAGATGGAGACTCTCCAAGAGCTAGAGAAGATGAACTTGTCTCTTTGAATGGAGAATGTTGAATTGAGAAAAATTCTTGAAAATGTTGAAGAGGAGAAGAGGCATATGTGGATTATTGCAAAAAGTGCTTGATGAACAAGTTGGTGAGAATTCCACTCCAGTGACAACAAAAGCTACCTCCAAAGTGAAGCCAATATGTGGGCATGGTCCAAACACTAGTTATGGACCCTATGTGGAGAATGATGCATGTGCATTTCGTCAGCATCCTAAATATTATCATTGTATTCCTATTGGTAAAAGTGGGTGGGTTAAGTCATCTTTAAATTCGTCATCAACAGTTGAAGAATAGGGGTGGAAAGTCCAAGGAGGTAATCAGCATATCAATTTCAAATCCTTCAGTTTATGTTAATAACACATCTTTTGCAAAATTTGAACAACATACTAAATGCATTGGTATGAAGCTGCTAGCTCGGATGGGTTATGAAGGCGGAGGCCTTGGAATCAATGGCCAAGGGATCACTAATCCTATCATGGTGAAAGAGAGACCAAGATATCAAGGATTGGGATATGGACATAAAGAGTTTGGAGTGTGTTCTAAACTATTTGAGGCAAATAAATAATCAAAGGATGATATATCACACCATGATGGTAGTGATAATGCAAATTTGTCTCTTAAGAGAGATGAATTCTTCAAAGGAATTTGCATTTCATCCTTTAGTCCACATCATCAAAGTTACACCCCAAGGGACATGTTTAAATGTCATTGGAATTTTCCAAATGTTGGTAATTTTGATTATTTGTGGGACATGTATCCTTGCACTTTTTGTGATGCAGTTAACCATTGTGTGGTTGGTTGTGAGAAACGCAAGGTGATGGTCAAAAGAGTGGAACAAATTCTTATCATCAACCATGAAGAACCTCCTTCACATTTGAAGACTTCCTTTTTGGTGGGAAAGCGGCAATAGTTTTGTACCCATTGTAACATGCATGGGCATGGGAATGAAAGATGTTAGAAACTTAATCCATAAATTCATTCCAAGAAGGATAAAGAGGTTATGCAAACCAATGCAACTAAAGAAATACAAGGAAAATATGATACTAGCATAGTTCCTATGGCAACCTTTAAAGCAAAATAGATGTAGAAAGAGAACCCATAAGCCTAGGAGAAGAAAATATTGGGTAGTTCGTTTGCATAGTTTGTTGCTTTGTAAATTGTAAATGTTTGTTGTTGTTGTTACATATTTTGGATACTTTGTAAAGTGAACAAGAATAATCACTATTTGCAACAAGTATGTTTTTCTTTAACATGTTATGTTGTTGGTTTGTTTATAAGTCCAAATGTTTGAGGAATTTGGGATGAACAATGTTTGTCACCCAGTTTGTCTATATTTATGTCATGTACTCACCAATACAAGTGTTCAAGATTAAACTTGTTGTGAATGAAATCTTTGATAAATATTGTACAAGAAATGACTATTTTTTGTGGAAAAAGCCAAATGTATCATTGAATTATTGAAGATAGAGTAATTTTTTGTGCAATCTCAGTTTGAGGATAGTAAATAAAAGTTTGAATCAGTGCATGGCAAGCATTAAATTGCTTCTGATTTCCAAGATGGAAATTCATGTTTGTCTTCAACAAGGGAACCTCCAGATGAATTTGTTTGAGCCTTGAAAGATGGTTTGGGAGAGAATTTTCATTTTCCATCCATTGATGTTTTTGTTCCTACATGGTGAGAAGAATTGTGGCTTGATTCTTGATAGGACGGTAAGGTATTCATGCAGAGGATAGGTGGAGTACCTTGATTGGAGATTGAACGCACCAATCAAAATTATAATATTAAGGATTGAGTTTGGGAAAGTTTTCATTTTTTGCCTCATTAATTTTTACAAAATTAGCATCTTTTGAAATTAGCATCAAGTCATAGTGTTCATCATTCTGATTCCAACGACACTTGTTTCACCTCAATTTGATGTCGTATGAGAAATTTATGATGTTCTGATCGTTTGGCTCAACAACTAAAAATTTTGTAGGGTTGGCTAACGGGGATGTTGACTGGGCAGTCGTACCGCTGATGTCAGTGGTTCTACTACGTGCATAGGGACCAATCTTGGATTTACAAGTGGCAACGTCATACAGGGAAGGATGGCACATTCTCATTGGTCAATTTTGGATTTTCATGGCCCAATTGGAGGATGCCACATGGCCCAAATAGATGCCACCATGTGGCACCTCGTGGTTGGATAAATTTTTGTATTGGCTCCACTAGCCTAACAGGATTGAACCCATGACCTACCTCATCCAACTTTTGAGCCTTACCACCGTAACATGCACTTGTTACTTAACCTGTATATCTCATAGGTTATTATTAAAGTTTCAATGGAGGCACATTTTGGGAAAGGGACCGAACGATGAGCCTCTACCCCCAATCACCTACAACTCTACATGACTGACGATGCAACAGAGAGGGCTAGGCACAAGCCCAAACCCATGTGACACCCATGGTCACACAAGCTTTCACTAGACCAAGAGATGCGTAATGAGGAGTTGGAAGAGGGGGCAAGGCTCTAGGACCTAGCCCCAAGTCACATGGAATCCCACGATATCGAGTGTCGAGTATTTGGGAGTTGGGCAGAGTTAAGGCCTAGCCCTAGGCCATATTTCCAATGTGTAACCACCGGCTAATGATTCAGATGGGTAGCACGATGGGGGAGGGAAGTTAGCCCCAAACACTATCCAAATCACCCTAATATCACCTCATCACGGAGGAAAAGGAGCTTGGGCCGGCGGAGGAGGGCCGTTGGCCAAGCCCTTAGCCTTATGGCCCATGTGGCCCTAGTTTTGCGCTGACGGGGGTTAATGGGCATTTAAAGATCGGACATTTTTCACCTTTGGTAGGTGAACTTGTCATCTCCTAGATGGATTTCAGGGCATAATTGTCTCTCTGTTTGTAGGTTTATCCACTCTGTAGGATAGATAACAAAAGAAGGTTGAGAGAGCCATAAGTAGATGAGTTTTTAGCCTTTTGGAGCTCAAGAAGAGTCCAAATAGGGGTTTTTGGACATTATGGATCCAATAGAAATCTTTATTTTCTTATTGAGCACATCTGAAGAGGATTTTGGCAGGTTTGAGTCCATGTGTGTAAGGATCAACCAATGTTTTGGAGTAGTTATTTAAGGCTTTTGAGCATGGAGATGACCTTGTAGGGGTTTTCTCGCCTTTATATGTTAACTTTAATAGTTGTGACTTATTTGATACAAATAATGTTTGTCTTTTTTCACTATGTCTTGTTGATTAAAGTTCTCTTTTAGTCCTTTAATGTGGTATTGTTGTACATGTATGCTCATTTTCAGATGGAGTAGAAGGTCTTGATGTGAGAGCCCTTTTCTCGCTGATTGTTTCATGAATGAATATAGGTTGTCATGATTTTTATAGTGTGAGTTCTTTGTAGGAGAACGTTTCGTTGAAGGGGAAACTAGCCACTCATATTTTCAACAAAATATATGTACTCTTCATCACTGAACTATATCAAGCGGTCTTGCTGTGTTAGCGGGCTTGGAGATGTAGCTTAGGAGGGGTGAAATCCATCACCAAATTTTGTGTTGTCTCTCTTCTTGAATGCCATTATGATTTAGATGATGAGATGTTACTTGTTTAAGGTTCACATGTAAAAGTAACTCATTAACCTTGAATAGACCTTAAAAACATGTATTTGTGTAAGACACATTTTTACTTGCAAAGTGTTAGAGGATGATCAGTGTTTAGGAAGGAGAATTTCTCCTCCAATTTCAGATCAATCATAGGCCTTGTGTAGATCTAGTTTAATAATGATATCCTCCTTATGAATTTTCTTAATTAAGTGAATTCACTCTTATACAATGTACACAACATATTGAATCTGATGCTTCCTCGAGAAACCAAAATGTTCCATTGATATGAAGTCTGATAACTTCCCTTTCAGCCTATATACAATAAATTTTGAGATCATTTTGTATGTTATATTGCATAAAGAGATGGGTTTGTAATCTCTAAACGAAGTAAGAAAAGAATAGTATGGGATGAGTGCTATGAAAGTAGCATTGACATCATCCAAAGCCATTCACTCACGCCTAGATTCCTCCACCAAATTCAACATATCACCACCCATGATATCCATGAAGTGAGTGAAAATATTGTAGAAATTCCCTGTAGATTCAAACTATAGATTGTAATATGCTAAAAAACTAACTTGAATCTACTCTACTCATCAACAGAAACAATAAATGATCGATGAAATCACGAAACATAAGAGAGAAAAAAATCATTCACACAACATAATAATTTTCTAGGAAAAGCCACAGTTAAAAACCCATGTTATCTATATATTGCATCAATCACAAAATATGAGAAGATTGGAATGCTTTTCTCAAGCCCGAGAAACCTTTGTACTATCTCAATCTATCTCACTTCTTCACAAACAAACTCCAACCAATACTTCACCAAATTTGTTGCATGCCAAGCTCATATTTCCTTGTGTAGTTTCCTAGGGAATTAGCCCATATTTAATTGGGAAATTCCTCAATAATGATCTGCTCAATCCTCATAGGCCTTTCTCTGATTTCATGCACCACTTGTACAATTCAGATGATTATACAATTGATAGTACGCTATCCCTGAGCTCTAATTTTGCAAAAAGATGGAATTTTTGCAAAAAGATCTTTAAAATAAGGCCCCCTGGGATCCAATTTGCATCTATATCCCTAAAATTCCTCTCTTGAGACCATTAGATTCATGTCACCAACAATGATAAGAGGTTCAATATTCAATATACCACATTCATCCATTATTTTCCAAAATTCCCTTATATCCTACTAGTATGGCGCATAAATGTTGAGTAAATAGACACATTGTGTAGACCAACAAATAAAACTTGTTAGCAAGGTCCCTACAAAGAATTTGTAAGCCATGAAATCAATCCACTATGGATCCCACATTGTAACCATGCCACTTGATAATCCATTTGAATATGTGGAAACACTCTTCCTTTCTAGACATATAGACATAAGAAATAATGGACATTTATATTCACCACATTAAAAATGAGTCCATGCAGAAATTATCCAAATATTATTGGGTAAGTGATTGGTTTTCTGTAATTACATTTTGTAGAATCTTCTGATTCTACTTCGAAGATATATCATGCACATGGCCATTTAGAGCCTTTCGCATAATACATTTTTTAGAATCTTTTGATTCTACTTCGAATATATATCATGCACATGGCCATTCAAAAGCTTCCACTATTTATGCAATGGGTTAGAATTGGGTCTACACACAAAATCATTATTCCAATCAAAGCTAGGGTCTATTTTTGGGATCAAAAAGTAAATTTAAAGGCTAGAACTTGAAGGTATGATTTCCACTCTTGATAATTTTGATCTGACAAAGCCTCTCTAGGCTAATGAAAATGTACAAAACCCATAACTAGTAAACCATCAAAATTGAAACAATGATATAGAATTCCCATTGTGTGTGATACATCCTCTATGTAAAATAATAAAGTCTTATTTATGCGGGATCGAATTTTCCACCTCATGGGCCTCCTCATTACGCCCAATATTTTTTTTCACCAATTATCATTTAGCATAATTGTAATCCTTGTAGAATTGAGGATGATTCGAACTACTGCTAGCGTGAGGCTGATAGTCCCTACTAAATAAGCCTGCGACCAAAATTTCTAGTACAAAAATGCCATCAAACATATAACAAGCATGAGAGATTTTTTTTTGGAATGAAGTTAAAAGAAAAAAGTGGGGAGGATTTTCACACCATTGTTGTAGCAGCTACAACCACCCTCCAAAATTGTGCCTATGCTTCGATTTTGGAGCCTCCCTTCTAAACCACAACAACTCATATTTCACTTATCCAGGTACTTGTTCTTTGACTGAGCCTTATTATTTGTATCGTGGCTTGTGATTTATCACTTAGTTCTTTTTATAGCCCACAATTTGATCTATTTACTTGGTCCTTTGACAGTTCTGGGCTTGCCTTAGAGAACTGCCTAATTCTTGAGGGTAATTGGCCTTGCTCTTGGGAATTGCACAGTTCTGACTGCCAGTGAGCCATGAGCTCAGGAAATTCACAGTACTGGATGGAATCCATACTTGATATGGGAAATTGCGTAGACAGGAAAGGAAACCTAGAGCCACTCATCCCAGAAATTACGCAGAACCCACTGTGCTCAGAAATTTATGAATGCATAAACTAGAGAGTTGCTTGGTCCTTTCGAGAACTGTGCAATATTTCTAGGAAATGGATTGCAACTTTTCCCGAAAAATAAAAATATCAAAAAGGAAAAAGAAATTCTAAAAAAATAGGGATCTATTTTTGGCAAACCGAAGGAGGAACTTCGGTTATTTTAAAAACTACCAGCAAGTGTCACTTTTTCCTTAATTTTAGGCATGCACGTCATAAACCCTAACTTGACCAAATCTATTTTAACTGATGCTTCTAGATCTCATCTGCACATTCGATCTTGGATATAAGGAATTCCCAAGGAGATCAAGGAACCTTCCATGCAATCAACATCGCTTTTCTAGGTGAGTTTTGCTTTTCTAGTCTTTTGTTGCTTTTTCTTTCACTTTTTGTTGTTTAGCTTGTGATAGTGATGTTTCACTTTTTCTTTGAACGAATGTTGGAGTTTTAACTTGCTTTAGCTTGTAGAAGTGTTGTTTCAAATTTTAGATTGCCTTTCCCAAGTGTCGCATGTGTTTTCCCTTTTTTGCACCAATAGTCCTCGTTGTGGCGACTCTCTTCACATGTTTCATTTTCCTTCAGTTTAAATGATTCATGCACTTGTTTCACATGCATGCATTAAAAATTAGTCATATCTACACTCAACATCACACCATCCTCTAGATTTTCTTTATTTTCACACTCCCCATGGGGAGATCTAGGTCACCTTACTCGGATCTCATACTTCATTGCATGCACTCTGCAATATGGGAGCTCAAGGCCTTTGCCTTGGCTTTTGGAATTGTGTAGAGCCTATCCTGGAATGGCTCCAACTGTGCACTACGCAGTTCTAGAAGCTAGCCTCCCAACTTGGCCACTAAGGTTGTGCAATGCATAGTTTCCCCCGGCCTTGGCCCAGATTGAACTGCACACTGTGCAGTTCCAGTCATCAAGCTTCCTAACTGACCACTGGGAATGCATAGTGTGAATTTCCCACAGTCAACCAGTGCCCTCTGTTAGCCATAATTGCACAATCCTTACCATCATAAGCTCGACTTGTTACTTGGTCTTGTCTTGAAGTTTCTTTGGTTTTTAAGCTGACATTTTCTTTCCATGAGTGTCCTCTCTGTCCCACTATTACAATAGTTTTTGAGCATCTTTGTAGTATTTACAGTTAACATGGCATCTAATAGAGCTGCATCACAGGAAAACGCCAAGAGTAGTACTTGGAAGTAGTTGAGAAGATATGAGTTGGTCTACAAGTTTATGCACATACTTAGTTGTTAATTGAGAATGGTAAAACACTAACATGACAAAAAATCAAAGATACTTTCACCGAGAACTTCAAGGAATACTTAGATAACCAACAAGTTTATCTTAGTATCCAACGGTTAGGATTATACAAGGTTGCATGCAGGTACCCCTCCTTCCCATGTGTGGAAATTATCAACTGGATTGTCTCACACATAGATGAACAAACTATGACATTAAGCAATACCAGTGGGAGAGAGCTTACCACCTTCAAGACAAAGAACTTTGAGTAGATGTATGCCACCCAAGCCGGTGAAGCGCATGGACTCATTTTTCTATGCCACCCATAGATTTGTGAACAGTAGAGATATTATCAAGTGTTGGGTGAAAGAGTTGTCAAATTTTGGACAGACACCCACTCATGTTTACAAGATGAAGTCCCTCAGGAAGGATTATCAACTCTTGATCATCTTTTCCTGTAGAATATATGGTCAAGAGAACACATAAGCCTTTCATGAAGGGTGGGTAGTCATACCAGACTAGTTGGTGAGTGATAGGAAGCTATTCAACTAGTCAGATTTGTTGGCTCATCAATTGAAGATCCATGTGACTAACGCTTGGAATCTTCTCAAGAATGAGCAAGCAAGGTTTTACATGTCCCCATACTTACTAGATGCAATCTGTGCCCAACAGTAATTCCCTGGCATGAGCTGGACATGGACACCAAAAGAGACTACTATCAATATCTATTGCATGTTGCTTTTTGACTTCAGCTATCGAGGAGTGATGGCAAGGCTAATTGAACATTTTATCATCCCGTTGTACACGTTTATCTTTGAGCATGATCCACCTTGCATGTCCTAAGAAGCAATGAAGGCGATAGTAAACATTGTAGATTGGTATGCCTCACCAAGTAGTACCTTCATCAGAGTGTTTGGCAAAGAGAAGCCTCTGCATGTTCTACCGAGGTTTTCCACTAACAAGCTGATCATGCAAGAAGTTTCATATCACCTCTCTATAGGGTAGTCAAGAGGACTTCATAGGAAGAATAAAGTGCCATGGCCCGCTCTTCCTTTACGAATCAAATTATATGATATTAAGAGCTTGAAGGATGCATATTCCAACGCTAAGGAGGTAGTGAAATTCAAGTTTAGCACCAGAGAATTTAATCCATATGATCCCCACAGTATTTGCAAGGATCACTGTGTGAGAGTGCACTTTTCATGGATCCATGGGGCATGTCATTGGCCAGAGGAGGACTCTTGTAGGTACTATTACAATGCCTCCAAACTCCATGAGACGGTCATTATAACAACATATTGGAAGAATACTTTGCAGATAACAATGACCCAAGAAGCAACAATAATAGTAGTAGTAGGAAACAATCTAATGCAAGACAAGGGAAAGAGGAAGATTGCTGAGAATCCAGAGGGAGAGAAAAGCTGCAAGATGAAGGAAAATCCTATATTGGATAAGGAAACTTTGGTAGCGGAAGAAAAGAGGGAGCAATGGATAAAGAGAGTAGACCAAAGGAAGAGAGAAAAGGAGAGGCTACAGGAAGCAGAACTGAAGCTGTAGGAGATAGAGAAGAAGTTGAAGGAAGAATAGGATTTGAGGAGGAGAGAAAGGGAAGAGAAGAAAAAGCAGGAAGAGGAATAAAGGCAAGGAGTGATGATAGAGCAAATAACACCCATACAGGTTGATGAGTCAAAATAACCAACAGATGAGGAAGAGGGTGAACATATGCAAGATCAGGAGCTTGCTCAACAGATTTAGCAACTAATTGAAGTGACATACATGGAGATGGAAAAAGAGCCACATAATGAAGATACTAACCTTATGCTGAGAGAACCATAAGTTATCTCCGAGTCTCCACCACCTCCAGTGTCAGAACCAATCCTGAGCGATTAAGGAGATACCGTTCTCCTTGATGATGATATAATCATGGATGTGTACAAACTATCATTTAACAAGTTGCAGAAGAAGATTGTAAAAGTGCAGAGGAAGCACTTTTTGGATGATCATGCATCACCTGCATTCATCAAGGAAAGGGTGTTAGTGTCAGACACCATAAATTATCCAAATTCCCTTGCAGAAGACATATTAGACTATGGAGGAGAAACAAGCTCAATTGTTAAGTACTTAACAACCAAGAACGAAAAATTGGAAAAGAACTTAGAGGAAGCCAGGCAAGATGTAGAGCAACTCCAAAAATCAATGCACAATGCAGTTTTCACATTGGGGGAAATGAGGAGAACAATACTTGTTAAAGTATCAACACTTGAGGGTACCATGCAGACGCTCTATGATGTATTTGTACCCATGCATAAAGCATTTTTACATGTGCATGGCCTATAGTAGTGAAGGAAAGATATTTTCATACTCTCAAGAACATACATGTTTCCATCGTCCATATACAAGAGTGGACAATGCAATACAAAGGGGCCCTGCTTGACTTAGTAAAGAAGATGAAGCCATAGGCAGAGCTAGAGAAAGCAAAAGCTCGGATGTTGATCTAGAATTATGAAAAGCTTGCCTCGTTCATCAAGAACATACAAGCCTCATATGCATGGTTGTACAATGGTTTGGATGTCATGTCGAGGAATCACAGGATCCCATCAATTGGTTCCCTCATCGATGCTAAACCTGAGAACCAAGTCCGACTAGAGATCAATGAGTACATGGAGCTGCTAAGATGAGAGGTCATGAGGGAAGACTTGCATTTGAATGCATGCAACATGCAGAAGTACACTGGTGGTCTTGTCAAGGTCAACACCATGCTGTATATGCTTCAGAATGAGTTGGATATAGGTTGCAAGGCCATATACCCAAATGCCATGGAGGCAAGAGTCTGCTTTCAAAAAGACACCATCAAATAGTTTGGGAACACCATCATGCAGTACCAATCTTGGCATCAATATGTGACCGAGAAGCACAAAGTGGAGGTTTTCGAGTTGGTCTTTTCACAAACTTCAAAATCATAGTGTTTTTTCATGTTAGGATATCTCTAGCCTATTTTGTCTCACATGGATACATGTGGGAAATGCAATATTATTTGTAAATATGTTGTAAGTGAAATTCCAAGTGTCATTAATGGAATTTGAAAGGCCATCATGTTATGTAATGAGTTACTTGTAGAGAAATTAAAGAGTCACGAGGGTAGTCAAAGAGTTAGAAAGGGGAATTTCAACAGTCATCCCACCTTTTGTTATAAATAAAACCTCATAACTCATAGAAGAGGCTTTTGGGAGCCATGATTTTGGCTAGTCTTAGGCTTAGATAAGGCTCGGGAGTATTGTGAAGAGCCTTGACATCTCCATAGCATAGAGAGAGTATACTTCTTTGGAGGAGCAAGTGTTCTTGACTATAATGTTCCACTATTGGGGCTAGTGGTCGTCAATGGTGTATGTATGAATGGAACTTTCACTTATAATAATAATAACAAAGCAAACACACTTTCATGCATATGTTGTTAATGTAGTTGGACAATTCTGGTTGCTTTAGAGATGTATGTTGTTTAACCTACACATTTTCTTATGAACTACATTCTATGAAATTGTATGAATCTTGTTGAATGCAAATTGTTGGATTAACTCATCACTTTAATTTGTGGACTATTCTACATTTTAGCTTGCATTGTCATTCCGCTCGTGTGTTCCTTTCAAGATGCATACTATTACAGGCTTCTAAGGGACACACTTCCTTTCCCTCTCCATGTGTTAGAACCTTCATGCATCGCACATGACTCTCCGCACGGTCACACACTTTCTCTCACCCAAAGTTATCATGCTTACATCTACACGTTACCGCGGTCAAGGCATTACACTACCACTGGACTCCTACTCTAAACAATTTGAGGTCTAGTTGGGACTTCATATCGGGGAGATCGCCTGAATGTTGGCAGGTCCATCACCATCAACAAACGTTCAATGGAAACTTTTAATGGTGAATACACTTTGTTGAAAATGTTTAACATGAAGTGAAGGGTGGTTATAAAGCTTAATCGTCATCAACTTTTACACAAACAAGATGAAAATAAGGTATTAAGGTATCCATAATATCTAAAGGATTATTGCTACACATTTACAAATATTTCTAGAGATATAAATAAAATCTTGTTCCATTCAACTTAAAACAGAAAAATAAAAACAAATTATATGTCATTATATTTACACTTGAATGCCAAGATACTAAAAAGGTACCATTCCCATTCTTCTTCTCTCTCGTGCTCTTTCTCATAGTTGTTGTAAGACAAACTTGTTAGCTTGCAATGTAAATTGCCACTGCAAAAACCCCATTGAATGCATAATACAACTTGCGGTAAATTTGTTGTAAAAAAGTTCAAAGAAAAAGAAGGGGAAGATTTGTATACCATATATCTTGAAAGTATTGTTGTTGTTGTGCCTACACCTCCACCCAAGTTGTGAACCTGCAACCAAATTTGCCAGTGCAAAAACCCCAAACAACACACAAACCCTAATAAAAACCTAGGAAGATCTACAGATATAATGCTTCGTTATTAATTGTGCAACCTTTGTTTCTCACTGGACATGAGAATTGTGTTAATAGAAATTTGAATTGAAGAATGAATTAGTAATAAAAATCGAAATTGGACAAGATAGTTTTTAAAAATTGAAAACTGTAAAATTGAAAATGGAATAATTAAGTTAAAAATACCATGAAAAACTAGACGTTAATTGTATGGACGAATGGATTAATAAAATGATGTATATCTAACCAATGGAAGAGAATGGGAGTGGCAGAAGATAAGGAAGCAACAGTTCCAATCAACTTAACATGCGTCCAAAGAAATTTAATTAATTATTCCTTGGTCTGAAAAAATTGCTCAATGACTTTTCATCTTGTAAACAACTAAGAATATTATATGATTATGAAATTTAGACCATCCATATTTTTTTATTCGTGAAAGAATTGACATTCATAAAGGCCTATTCTAAAATAGACCACACCTTTAGGTAATTAATAATTTTAATATTATTAATATTAATATAGTTTAATAATAATAATATTATTAATATTAATACTATTAATATTAATATGTTTTATTAATAATATTAATATTAAGAGCCTACGGGGTAGCTCAATTGGCAATATTTATGTTATGAGGTATCATTTAAATTGTGAGATTCAAGGTTCAATTCCCCATGGGTGTTTACCTGACAAAAACATTAATATTGATATTAAGACTTATGAATAAGGTTTAATATTTGTATTTAATAAGGTTTAAATTTTAGAAAACTATCATAATAATCAACCACTGTTAAACATTATTAACCTCATTCAACCATGAGAAAGCATGGTCATCTTCAATCAACCATAGATGCCATTGACAACCATAGTTAGGTATGGTCACCATGGTTTACTATGGTTAACTATGGTTGAACATAGTCAACTATCATAGCCTATAGACAACTATGGTTAGCATGGTCAGCCATCATCAACCATAGTTGATTCTATTCGCCATGGTTGACTATAATCAATCGTGGTAAACCATGATCAACCATCAAATTTAGTTAGTCATGGTCAACCATAGTCAACTATGATCAACCATGACCAACCATGGTTATATCTAGTTAACCATATTCAACATTGGAAAACCATGGTCAACCCATGCTTAACATGGTAAACCCTAGTCAACCATGGTTAGAATGGCCAAACATGCTCAACCAAGGTCACTATGGTAAATATTGGTCAACCATGGCCATTCATTGTCAACATGGATGACCATAATCTATGATAGAAAATTATGGTCAACCACGGTCAAATTAGTCACGCCATGCTCACCCATGGTCAACATACCCAACCATAGTGAACCATGGGAAACCATGGTTGACCATAATCAAACATGAGAAACCATGGTCAATCATAATCAATCATAGTCTATCATATCTAATTATAATTAGTTGTGGACAACCATGGTCACTGATAGTCAACTCTATATTAACCATGGTTAAAATCATCAAGCATAGTGAAACATTGTCAAACTCCTGCCAACCATGGTCATCTTTGGTTAACCATAGTCAACCTTGGAAAACCGTGGTCAATAATACTCAACAATGGTTAGCATGGTCAAACATGCTCAACCAAGATCATTATGGTTGAAAATGGTCAACCATGGCCATCTATTGTCAACATGGATGACCATAATCCATGATAGAAAACTATGGTCAAACCATACTCACCCATGGTCAACATTGTCAACCATGGTTAATATACTCAACCATACTTAACTATGGGCAATGATGTTAAAACATGATCAACACATAAACAACCATTGTAAACCACAATTAATCATACTCTATCATAGCCAACTATAATTAGTTATGGACAACCATGGTCATCCATAGTCAACTATATATTGACTATGGTCAAAATGGTCAAACATAGTGAACCATGTTCAACTCCTGTGGCCATGGTCAACCATGGTAAATGATTGTCAACTATGGTCTTCATGGTCAACCATGGCCAATTATTGTCAACTATGGTCACTTGGTCAAACATACTCCACATGGTCATCCATGGTCACCCTTAGCCCACCTTAATCTATCCTAATAATCATTGCTCAACAATGGAAAACATGGTCAACCATTTTCGATCATGGTCAATAATGATCAACCATCCAACCATGGTGAACTATAGACAACCAATGTTAATCATGGTCAAAGATGGTCAACATGGGCAACCATGGTCAACTTGGTCTTCCATGGTCATGTTTAGTCCACCACATTCTATCCTCATAATCCATAATTAACCATGGTAATCATGGTTAACCATGGTAATCATGGTTAACCATGGTCAACTAATGTTGCCATAATCAACCAAAGCCAACCATTGTAATTATGGTCAACCTTGATGGCTGTGGTCAATCATTTCAACCATAGTTGATGTTTGCTAACCATTTTTAAACACAATCAACAAACCCACGCTATGCACCTTAATTGTCAACTAGCACAACCACATTAGTAAATGTAATTGATATACAATGATCGACAACATTTTCCGTATTTTATACACCAATTGGCATATGAAAATGATGTCGATCAATATATATCAACCACATTTACTAATATCTTGTGCCATTTTATATAGCTATGCTAATGTTATGTAATTCAAACTTTACAGTGCTACATATTGTGACCATCAAAACTTGTAGTTGGAAACAACCCAGATATTTGGCATTCATTACTCACATCCTATGATTCTTTGGGAATAAAAATCAATGAATCCGTGTTATATGCATATTGTCAGTGTAATGTAAATATCCTTAAAATTTCTCTTCATTCACTCTTATCCCTAAAAACAGAGTATATATATATATATATTTATTTATTTGACTCTTTATTTCAATTTGATTTAAAAAGAATTTTTTGAGAATCTTATCTCTTTTTTAATTTTAAAGTAAAAAAATTTGTTAGTTTTTTTTTTTTTTTACATATGTGGTCAATTATTATTCATAATTATATTTTGTTAATTCTCATCTATTTCCATATATAACATAAAATTTTGGAAAAGAATTGTGGTTTCCAATTGTGTTTTACAGTCTAACATGTCAAAAATAAGTGGAGTGTCCATCCTAACTATTATAAAAATTAAATTTGAAAACATATTTATATTTAAAAATACATCTTCAAATATATTTGGTTTTAATAATTAAAAAAAGGAAATGGTCCATTTTTGTAATGGGTAAAATACCAATAACATATTTCACTTTAATATTTTCCAGAGGGATGAAATCTGATTTTGATGGATAAATTGTTGCCCTTTTATCCATCAAACATATAAATAAATCATCACAAAAGCAAAGGAAACTTAATACATTTAAAAAAATTATTAAAAATATAAATTGATTGGATTTCAAATACCCACACTGCTCCCATATTACGACTGTTCAAACCTGTGATATGAACTGACAGTTGGAAGGAACCAAGAAGCTGACATCCACTCTTCTAACTCACTTCTCTTGATTGTCACATATGTGTGGTATCTGTGTTGACAATGCAACATAAATATCCTTGAAATTGTGACGTAGAAATCTTGAAATTTTCTTAATTTGTAATTTTCATGTATTGTTTAATTATTAACGATAAATACATACCCACTTTACACAGCATGCAACATGTGGAAGCAACCAAGGAAGTTGGTATCCACTCTTCCAAGTCACCTATCATGAATGTCAGGGATTATCTGGTTTGACAGTGAAAAGTAAATATCCTCGAAATTGCAATGTAAATTCGTTGAATTTTCTTTTGAGTAAGCTACCGGGTCGATAAAACAGCCTTCGTGTTTCACGCCCCCTCGCCACCAGCGAGGCCCCTCCAATGATCTCCTCAATGATGTGGGCTTTGTAAATGAAACAAACTTTTCTCCTTCAATTAAAACAAACTTTTTTGCATGTCTAACTCTCCATCGACGTCTTCGTCCCTGTCACTGTTGTGGTCACCATCCGCGGAGCTCTATTTGCACACTCGTCTGCTACGACATGACGAATTACCTAAATCACGTAATCAAACGGTGAAACGAATTAATGGGGGATTCTCTAATCATCTATCAAGCCTCCATTTCCTGTTTATATTATGAATTTCATTCATTCCCTGATCATTTTGAAACCCCTACACCCTCAGACGGAGAAAATTGAGATTTGGCATAGTGTTTTCATTGATCAACTTGTACAAATCGCTCCAATTTCTCGAGCTGGGTTTGTTGTCTTCTATCTACACGCGAGCAAGGAAGTTCGGCGTCACTCATATTGTAAGTTCAAAATAGGAAATTTCAGTTTAGCTTTAAATTTCTTTAACAGAGTTAAAATGGAAGCATGCTTATAAACCTGTAGTTCCTTTCATGTCCTACTTATGTAGATTCCAAATCTGGTTATAAAAATAATGTTGTTTTTATGCATGTCAAAATCCATGTAGATTCCTATCTATGCAGATTCCAACTCTGGTTATAAGCATAATGTTGTTTTTATGTATGTCAAAATCCATGCAGATTCCTACCTACACATATTCCAGCTTTGGTTATAAGCATAATGTTTATTTTTTTGTTGTTTTTTATGGTGTTGCTCAAAAACCAATTTGTAAAACCCTTCATCCTCCACATTTCTAATATAGATTTGGCAAATAAATATCAGTATATATCTCTATGCTTATACTATTATATTATTAGCAGACTATTATATAATTTATGCAGACTATCATATAAAGGAAATGTCATTATGGATTGTTTTTTAATTTATGCAGACAATGATGTACTATTTGACCAGTTCCCTAGCAGAAATAGGAGAGACACATTTGGTTGTTTCTTGTCAAGGGTCAGGAGAGCATCAAACTTTATTGTGAAACATCCACTAGTTCACTGTTGTAGCAACGAATTGTTTCACCATTGCAGAAACTTGCTGGTTTTTGTTGAATCAACTCCCTGGTTGACTGGTGTGGAAACTCACTAATTAACCATTGCGGAAACTCGCTAGTTAACCATTGCAACAACTCACTTGTTAACTTTTGTGGCAACTCAATTGTTAACTATTGAGGCAACTCATTGGTTAATCGTTACAACAACTCACTAGTTAACTATTGTAAAAACTAGTTGTTTGACCATTGTGGTAACTCATTGGTTGACCATTGCACTAGATCGTTGTTTTACCATTGCTACAATCGCTGGTTGACCATTGTGGCAACATGTTGGTTCAACTTTGTACCAACTCGCTAGTTTATAGTTGTGGCAACTCACTAGGTCACCGTTGCAACACCTTTCTGGGTTACCATTGCAACAACTCCTTGGGTCACAAAATGGTAAAGCAAGTCAAATGGAAACAATCATTTCCCTTCCAGTGCAAGACCCAATAGAAAAGATCATCTTTTCTACAAAGGATTTAGATTGGTCTGAAGTACATGGAAAAAACAAGTTGATTGATTCGGATTGCAAAAATCCCTTCAAATATGATTGGAGACTTTATTAGAGGAGAGGAAATGAACCCAGATCCTCCATTTTCTTTCACCCAGGTACAAAGTAAACACCCAGGCTCAAGGCCTACTACTTCCTTTAGATATAAACTCTATTTTTTTAGATATGCATTGTTTAGATGTTTCTCAATCATTTTTCATATATATTGAATTTTCAAAAAATACTGTGTAGTAATGGTTGTTCTTATGGCCCCAAGGACAGAAGATGACAAAATGAAATGAAAGGAGAATCCTCATTTGTGAAAAAGAGGGGTTGCTAATGCCATTTCATTGTAAAAGTTATGGTTCAAATCCTCGAGATGGTGATAATAAAATATAACATGTATGAGCATGAAGATATCCAATTATGGCCTTGTCATGGCCAACATAATACTTAGGGTTATGCTAGGTCCCTGCATTAACTAAAGTTATTGAGGGACATGGTTTCCTATGTAGAGATTTGTTTCTGCTTGGAAGCGTTGATTGACTCAATTTTCAAAATGCATGTTACAAAATATGTTGACATGGATGCCACAACTCAAGATAGGGATTTCTTTTTATGTAGGAAAGATGTTTCTAACATCTGTGATCTTCTAATGAAAGGAAAGTATCAGTTGCATAAGAGGGATGAAATGAGTGTGAACCTTTGGTATAAAAAACACCAAGATGATTTTTTTCTTTTATCAAAATCCAAATGGTGGAGAGATCCCTTTTATAGTTGGAATTCGAATGAAGTGGATGTTGGAGGCCATGGTGAATCTATCGAATAATATCTTAAGAACCATGGATTCAACATTCATCACAAATAAATATGGGGTGAGTGTATTAGGAATGATTGATCTGGTACAATAATTTGATTTGTAATGATTGATAATGATTAATGCGCTGAAGTTGACTTCATTTGTTTTTTGAATGTGATAGTTTCAGTTGTACACACTCATGGTGTTTGATGAGCAACAAAGTGGGGTTCCAGTTGCATCGGTGGTGGCATCACATAGTACATCATAGGACATTTCACTATGGTTGGATCACCTCATGCATAGGTGTCACCAAGTTGATCATAGTTGGAAAGTTAATGCCTTCATGGTTGATGATGCATTGGCTAAAATCAGTGCTTTAAGGTAACTTCAATCTTCTTAGTTTACAATACAACTTGTGTTTAATACAAAAACAACATGCTTGAAATGAATTGAATGTGGTAGGAGAATCACAAGGGGAAATGTTATCTTGTGTGTTTGGCACATACATTGAGCATGGCTAAAAGATGTGAATCAATTCGCTAGTAGTCGAGAAATAGCAAAAGATATGTTTAATGATTTCGGTTTAATTATGAATTATTGTTCCAATGCTAAAGTTAGAAATGAAATTAATGTTTTCTTTAACAAATTTGCTAATGAGGAGAAGTTCTTAGACTATTTCCACAAGAATTAGGTTTTTAGTGACAAGATTTTTAAGTTAACAAACTCTTTCTTACATTTCTCTTTTTGGTTTTCATATGGATGAAATATCTTCATTAACCCAATTTTTTTGTAATTAGGAATGTGGGTAAAAGGCCGTCGGGATTTTCCGCATGCAAATTAGAAGATAAATAATGTTGTGAATTCATATCACTATTACCTAAAGACACACCTTCTATCTGATAGAAGAAAGAAATGTACTTGTAGGATGGACTGGTTGATATATCTTCTTCTAACAAATGTTGAACCATGTTATTGGTTTAAGGAAATTCTAAAAAAGGAAGCATTTTTTAATATTACAGGAAAGAGGAACAATTTGAATCATCAATGGAAATAGAAAAAGGAATTCTAGATAGTGATTGTAGCCCTCATCAGCAAATGTCATGTGTTTTGGGAAAAGAGTCAATCTAAACCTTATAAGCAATATCTTGTCACTTGTCATCACATAAATTTCTTAACTTGTGATTTCCCATGATCTATTCGTGGCAACATTTGCAAGCATGCCATAAGGTGGGTTGGTTGTCTTCCTGTTAAATGGCTTCAAACCAATTATTAAATCATCAAAGCACAACTGATTCATACAATGACCCTCCTGATATAAATTTAGAGGCACTATCAAATCTTGGTGAAGATGCAAACACATTTTCCATGGATAGTCACAATGTTGATGTAAACGATAAAGGACTTGAGTCGTCCAAAGAGGAGTTATTTGGCTACATAGACCTGGTTCGAACTAGTCCTCTTGCAACTTTGACCAAGAATGAACAGTTGATTTCTTTGGTTAAAAAATGTTGGATGACGTGAACAATATTCATATTATGGATTATGAATTCATGTGTGGGTTGGATTCTTTTGAGTCATCTTTGAAGAAGAAGAAGAGTTTCCTAAGCAACAAAAAGAGAAGAAAAACAAGAAAACAAAATTCAAGATTGGAAATTGACTTGAATATCATTGCAGATGAAGATGAACCATTTGAGTTTGAAAAACTCAACAAGCGTGGTTGTTCTCACTCCAACAATGCATGGTTTTCCACGTTTGTTGTGATATATTTGTTTTCAATTTGATTTTAATATTTATCAGTGTATTATATGTATTACATGTATTATTGTTTTGCTAACTATGTTCATGTATGTTTGATAGGTGGTGAGAATATGTTTGTTGATTGGGAAGTTTGTCTGAATTGTCATTTAAGGTCAATAAATAACTCCATGCTTTTATACTCAGTCTTTCAATACATCGATTATTTTGTATGTTATAGAAGATAGCTTTCACAGGGTTGTTCTATACTTTCATTATGATTGCATACATTGGTGTCTAATCATGTATATTGGAATAAAAGCAACGGAAATGTAATAAAATTTGTAGCGAAAATGCAACAAAATTGTAACAAAACATGTAAAACACAATTTTACCAGTTTTTGATAATTGCTCAATGCTAATGGAGATATATTATTGGAGAATAATATATATTACAACATGAAATATTATGTGTTTGCTAACTATGACCTGTTGCACCAATGGCAATGAGTGTCAGCAACAGGGAGCTATTGTGTTAGCAACGATGAGTGGGAGAATGTCAAAAATGGTGAGCTAGTGTGTTAGTGATGGTGAGTGGGAGAATACCTACAATAGTGAGGGAGTGAATATTAGTAAGAACATAGGGGTCACTCTGACTTTGAGGATGAAGGGGGATGTTCATGAAGATTGTTGATACTATAATCATCTTGTCCCTCTTCACTAAGATGAAGATACCTTGTTTTTTCCATAATTTCATTCCAGCATTCAAACTATTTTTTTTCGGGTATAGGAATTTGTATATATCCTTGTTGGCAGCAAGATCATTGGATAGAAAAATCTAAGACCAATCCAGTTATTCCCACATTGTTCCATGGAAATAATACAGTGAGCAACCCCTATTAAGGTTATCTTTAAGTTTAGGTAGTTAAATGGATCTTTATTTTAGGTTTGTTTTCCAGAGGTATCCCACCTTGATTTACAAAGGAAATCTCTAATATTTGAATCTAGTCTGTGCAATATGTAATGGTCTATTACCTGTTCCTAGAGACATTCTTTGCTTCCTTTGATAAAGTGGCCAACTATTGCTGCTCTTTTATCACTTTTACGTGTATTTCTGATCCAGACTTAAACAAGAATGCAACAAATTACAGATATAATCATAAACACAGAGATGTGGCAGAAAAACACTTCATTTCATTAATAGAAAAATATTGAACTACTTACAAACAAAATGGAAATAAGATAGCTCGGGCGATGGTGGCTTATCTCTGAGGAGAGATGTGGTGGCTACATGCCTTTGAAATGTTTTACAATGAAGCTCAAAGGTCTATTTATTATTGAAAAACAATGGAAATCCCTAAACATCCAAAAACCTAACCCTAGGAGATGAAGCGCCAAAACTGTGGGCCCCGTTTGGGTAAGTTGGTAAATCAACTTCTTGGGGTCATAACTTTGGCATATGATCTTTGTTTGGCTATCATAATACCTTGTTTCAAAGATCTCAAAGAGAAGGCCAAAAACAAGTAAACAAGCCAATTTGGGATGTTTTCAATCTCTCTGTTTTCCCTAAAAATACAACTTAGGGCCTCAAAATGGCTCCGGAAGTTCAGGACCCGAAAACCTGCCAAAAAAATTTAATTGTGCTACAATTAAGGAAACCGAAAAACTAAAAGAGAGAGTGTTGGGGGTCCAAGTGGAATATGTGGGTGGCCACCAATATCCACCTGGATCATTCCTCCCCCCAGGAAGCAATGGTCCTCATTGAATTGAGTGCCTCCATGAGATGGGGAAACTTTTGCAGAACATGGTCCTTGGTGAGCCACTTGCCTTGGTGAAGGAGTTGGCCAGCTTTGACAACTCAATATAGTTGTATCTTCTGCTGGCAAGTGCTCTTGATCTATTTGTCCATGATCCGATCAGTAGTGGCCTATTCCATGCAGTTTGGGTTTAGCTATGTTGGTGTGAGTTGTTCTGCAATGTCAGATGTGTCCAACAATGGTGGGAATTATGGTTGATGGCGATCTGCATTGAACACTAGGTGTAGACCAAGGAATGGTGGGATGCTGAGCTCGAAGGCATTGTCATTGATGGCCTTGGTGATGGTGTATGGCCCATATTGGAGTGGGCGAAGCTTGTGGTGGGGCCCAACAAGGTGCTCTTTCTGCAAATGAATCCAAACCTTTTCGCCCACCTAGAACTTGTGCGACACTCGACGTTGATCATGGTGCTACTTGTACTTAGCATTGGATCTATCCAATATATCATGGACCTATTTCCGAATGTGTTGAATGCACTTAATGAAGCTGCTAGCCCTTTCAGCTTCGGATTGCACGTGAGCCGAATCTACCTGAGTGGTTGTAAATGGTATGACCACATGAATGGGGAATAATGGCTGAAATCCTAGCCATACCTGAAAGGGGCTGTGACCTGTTGAGTTGTGGAGAGATCTGTTGTAGCTGTGTTGGACATAGGGGAGACTTTCATCCCATGTGCGTGGATGCTTCGAGTTGTACATGCATAGAATGTGTACGATCATCCTGTTCATAACCTCTGTGTGACCATTAGTTTGGGGATGGAAAGTAATGGAATTAGTGTGTTTTGTATCCAACATCGACTAGAGACTTGACCAAAATGCACTTAGGAATCTGTTGTCCTGATCTGAGATAATGGACTGTGGGATCCCAAAGTGTAACCACACTCACTCAAAGAAGATCTTAGCAGTGGCCCCTATTGAGATACTCTTCTTGCAGGCCGCCATGATGGCCATCTTAGAGAATCTGTTGACGATCACAAAAACGCAATTGTTGTCGTTCTTAGTAGAAGGAAGGCCCGACATATAATCCATGGAGACGGATTCCTAGGGCCGACTAGGAGTAGGTAGAGGAGTATACAGGCCTTGCTTCTTGATGGTTGGCTTGGCATGGCGCAGACAGTGAAAGACCTAATGTACTTCCCAACATCTTCTTGAAATTTCGACCAATAAAAATACTTATGCAATACCACCACTGTTTTCTCTACTTTGAATTGTCCAGCAACCCGATTGTAGTGCGCCTCCCAAATCATCTTGGCACGCTCACTTGAAGGAACACATATCTGTCCTAAGTGGCATAACAGTGCATCCTAAAGGTGAAATTTTGGAACTTTCTTCCCTTCTAGGAGTGTCTAGTATATTTTGTCAAATTTTGGATTTCGCTTGTAAACATGCAGCCACCTCGATGTCTCGTGCCCATAGGAGTTGAGCACAGTGATTAGTGCCATGACCAGGTCTGCTAAGGCAATCAATGACATTATTGGCGTTGCCCTTATTATACTTAATGGTCAAATGGAAATGTTTCAGAGGTGGACCATTTTTGATGGCGATCATTCTGGAACTTCCCTTGTGTCTGTATGAACTATAGAGGTCGGTGGTCTGTGTGGATGACAATTTCTTTCACCAGAATGTAATGCTTCCATTGATGACAGGCCTACATAATGGAATAAATTGCTTTGTCATAAGTGGGGTACTTTCGGACTGTGTCTGAAAGTGTCTCACTGTGGTAAGCCACTAGATGCCCATGTTAAGAAAGAACTGCCCCAATAGCATATTCAGAGGCATCTGTATTGATCTCAAATGGTTGTTCTAGGTTTGGTATTGTGATAACTGGTGTAGAAAAAAGGTGATTCTTCAACTTGGAGAACGATCATTGCTAGTTTTTTGACCAAAATAAATTTGCTTTCGCTTTGCCCTTGGTGACATGAATTAAAGGCGAAGCGATATGAGAGAACCCCAACGCGAACTTACGGTAGAAATTGGCCAAACCCAAAAATTTGTGGAGCTCTGTTAAAGTGATTGGGGATGACCAATCTTGAATGACTTGTATCTTGGATGGGTCCACATGTTCACCCTGCTCATCAATGATGTACCCTAGATATTGAACTTGGGTCAAGCCAAAGGTGCAGTTCTCCAAGTTAGCACACAGCTTGTGTTGTCGAAGTGTTTGAAGGACTTGTTGAATATGGTGGAGGTTCTCATCCCAAATATGGCTGAATATCAAGATGTCATCTAAATACACCACCACGAATACATTGGTGAAGGGATGCAAGATGACTTCCATTAGTCTCATAAAGGATCCAGGGTTGTTCGTCAACCTGAAAGGCATGACCAACCATTCGAAAAGGCCCTGTTAGAGTCGGTCGGTTCATCCCTCCATCAGAGATCAAATCCTCTTGCTGCATTTCATTTTAGGTGTCTCATTCAGCTTGATCATCTACATTCCAATAGGAGCATCGATCTTCTGATGGAAGGGTCTTGTCTCCATACTTCCCTCATGTCATGTACCTGATGGTTCGTGTTTGATCATCAAAGTTCATCAAAGTAAATTTTACAGTCATTATGGATGGTCCTTTGGTCAGCCAAGAGTCATTTCAGTCATTAGGTTTAGGGTTTCGCAAATTTTGTCTTCAAAGTGTCCAATAATGTCAGCAGGCACATGAGGGTGTTCCTAATAAGTTTTCATTCCAAAATTTTCATTATCAATAATGCTTGAGAATGATTCTTCTTCAAAATAGAGTTTTGAAGAAGAAATCGTCAAATTTATTTTTTGTAATAAATATGTAATTTTTTAAGGTTTTTCAAGTTCTATAGTTCTTCAGTGCAGCACAAGACCCCACAGCAGCAGTTTAACAATATTTATCATTTTCCTCTTATAAAAATTGTGGTTGTTCATCAGCTTGGCTTGCAGGGCATCACTTGGGATGATTTCATCTCTCGTGAGTTTTTCATAGCTTCTCAGGGACCTTCAGAGACTTTGCACGAGAAAGGTGGACCTTCTGATCAGCATGAAGGTCATGAGACACACAATGCTACTGTGTCGGTATTTATCACTTATCAGAAGGGCACTAGGCAGTTGTTCGCAGCAGCAAAGTGAGTGTTATCTCCACCTGGGGTGGAAGGGGCCTCGCTTCTGACATCAACACCACAAGTTCAGGATAAAGGCAAGAGGCCAATGCAGGATGAGGGGCCTTCAGGTGAGCGGGACTTTATTCTTATTCAGGATGACGATACAGACATGGGCCCGCAAAGTGCAAATCTTAGAGAGATCATCCAGGAGCAACAGACAGAGATCAAAGCCTTGTCCCTCAACTTGGAGAGGGTTAAGTGGATTATAAAATACTTGGAGGAGAGAAATAAGCAGCTGAAGATCAACAGGTGATTATGGAGTTACAAAACATCCGGGAGAATCGCCAAGCTGCTTAAAGGAGGAGGATTGAATTCATTTCATTGGAGCAAGAGATTAATGATGATCGAGAGTCTTGGCTTGAAAGAGCCAACATCCACTTAGAGAGACTACTAAATAAGGTCGACAAGGAGAAGGGATTGTTGAGACACATGGCTTTTCATTACATGGCAAGGAATAAAGTTTGCAAAGCACGAATAAGTAATTTAAAGGCAAAATTAAAGAAGGCATCAAAGAGGCAAAAGAGGCAAAAGGAGAATGATCGACTTCGGATATTGGCTGAGGCATCCTTGGCTCAACATAGCTCTTGATGAAGAAGGTCCAGCTCAAATTTCAAGAAATTTGGAGCAATTTTTGCATCTTGGAAATTTTTTGCACAAAAAACAGGGTTTTCCTCCCTATGCACCGCGCCACGTGGCGCTCGCTTTTGCTAGAGGGCTCCAAATCACAAAAACTTTGCACTTCTATATTTTTCATGATAAATTATCCTTCCCTACCTATGGCCAAGAAATTTGGGCAGGTTTTGAGCCCTCAAAAGGTAAAAAAACACTCAAAAATGACCTCACTGCCCCTATTTTGACACACATGAAGTAGTCTTGGGATATGGGATATTTGGAGAGGCAAATGGACACCAAATCCAGAAATTCCACTTGGGTTGAAAAGTAGATAGGTAGGGCTTACCAAGAAGCTATCATGAGCTCAATTTGGACTTCGGGAAGGGCCTCAAAATCAGCTCCAAATTTGCACTATGCATAGATATTTTGGGCGCGGCGCATAGAGAATTTTGGCCTATTTTTCACGCTTCAGCTCAGAATTTCGGCCAGTTTTGACTAGTTTCACTTTTTGATGGTACTCTTGATCTAACTTGATGTAATTTCATGACCATGATGTAATTTTGGCACATTTTTACTTGTTTTAGTAGATTCATTCACCAAAAGGTGAAATGTGAGTGAATGAATAAGTTTCCTAGCATATAGAGGCAAGTTGTTTCTTTGCCTATTTTTCAGCTCCTTGTTTAGATATGGTTGAAACAGCTCCTAGAATGATGAGCTCGACCCCTAGAGGCATGGGAAGGAGTTAGGCTTGTCTATATCATGTGATTTCTCAGTCATTTTCAGGGTTGGACTCTTGAGAAAGCCTTGAGATTCATTGTACACTTTTATTAGTATTTTGGCTAAGGAATTGAGACCAGGACTTGCAACATTCTTTGGGATCCCTGTGGCATTTGTTTTGGTACAGTGCTTTATTATGTATTTTTGAATTCATTCATGTGTTATATATATCATATCTCTTTATTTCTTCTCAGCTAAACAAACAAGAGTGTAAGTAGAATACATTGAAAAGTGCACTTCTCTACTTGAAGTTTGCTTTAGTCTTTTGATGTTTTCCACTGTTTGGAGAGGATCGACGGTTTCTCTTACCATCTTCAACTCCTCCTCTGTCTAAATCCATCCATCTCACTTGATTTAGAGTTCCAAATTCAGTTGCCTACCATGCCCCATCGAGATCCCTGCAGAATTGTGCCTCATTCCCCACACCCCAAAATCCGTCTTTCCCTTAGAGCCCATAAAAATACCATTTTATCAAACAAACTCCTTTACATCTATACCTAGCCTAATATTAGTAGTTATATTAGTCATCTCAAGCCCTTAGTGATCATAATTAGCTGATATTGACCCAGAGAGAGCCCTCTCCTGACCTGGTAGGGCTAGTTACCAGGCTGAGTGTGGTTTGATGTGGACCTAGAATCTTACCTTTTCAGCCTGAGGTAAATCTGGGCTCTAACATAGTGGCGACCATACTGGGGAAGAAAAGTTTATTTTTTTTTTAGTGTTCTTAATTTATAAACTACAGACGGAGCCTGAAGTTAGCCAGGTAGCCTTCGAAACGCTCTTGCTTTGCATTAGCGAAAGTAGATAAAAGCTGCTTCAGTCAATCTCTGGTCTAGTCTTATAAGTTGAACATCTGACTTGCAAATTTCCCCAGTAACATGTATCAAGTTCAGATCTGATTGTTGATGGTGGACAATGATCAGACACAGCAAGGCTGAAATCATTCACCTGGCGATTCCAAATCAATTTTGAGATCAGATCCAAGGACTCAATTGGAGTATGAACCCGACCAGCAGAAACATGAAAGGAAAATATGGACAGATCAGGTATTCAAGTTGGAATTTCATCCAAGACATTTGTTCTTTGTTATAAACTATTTCTTCTTTTTTCCCGATAATGTCAAGAAGGCTTTGCAAAGTATACTATGTTTGAGAAAAGATCCTTGGCCTGCATTTGATTCTTTCCCTTTGAAGATTGTAAATACCAAATATTTGCATGCCTTTGATCTTGATCAAGACCCATCTTCTGAATCTTGTGATGACCATATTCAAACTAATGAACCTCAAGAGACCAAGACTGATTCTATACCCCAATACCTTGTAAAATTCTAGATCGATATAAGCCTATGATTTTACCTCCTATATCCCATGCTTTCCCTAAAAATCATGACCTATATCTACCAAGATTTGATGGTGAACGCGACAACATCTCTGCTGAGAGACGTGTTCTGAATTTTGAGTCTTTTCTTGATCTTTTTGAAGTTGATGAAGAGGATGTCAGTATTAGGCTTTTTTCTCTTTCTTTGCAAGGCAAAGTCAAGAGTTGGTTTAAAACCCTGCTTGATGCGAGCATCTCAGATTTCCAGCAGTTCGTCAAAGTTTTCATCGATAGGTGGGTGGTAAGACATAACCCTTTCTTAATTATAGAAGAGTATAACCAGCTGAAAAGACTGCCAGGGGAGACAGTACAACAATTTTCTACTAGATTTAACCAAGTTTATTATTCGATGCTAGTTAATATAAGACCTCCTCCTGGATTCGCTCTCTTGCACTACCCGAGTGCCTTTGATCTGGAAATGGAGTCTAAACTAAGGGAAAGGAATCTTGTAACACTTGAAGAGATGCAGAACAGTGCAGTAGATGTAGAGGCTCATTTGCTGATCCGAAGGGAAAAGTTGAAGGAAGAAGAGATGAAAAACATAGATCCGAAGGAATCGACATCTCTAGAGGTAAAGCTTGACATTTTGGTAAGTACAATGGAAGAGATGATGCAAAAGATCACCGAAAGGACTGAGTATAGTGTTCAAGCCCATCGCTCGCTGATCGAAGAAGAACAAATCGCTGCTCCAAAACATCTTCTTTCTTATCCCAGCTGTCATAGATCTAATAATGATTATTTTATTGATCATCTTGGAGAAGAGAGATCTGTTGATATGACATGTATGCTTGATGATGTGTTTTATACTAATGATTTGCCTCAGTTTGATCAGTATGATGATGATTATGTTCTCCAAACAGAAGCTAATCTTGCAGACAAATCAGTAGCTAGTTTGTGGAAGGAGGAAGTTCATTTTCAGCAACTCGAATACAATGATTAGCCGATGCATATCATCTATGACGGTGACAAGGAAAGTGTAGAAAATTTTGGAGTAAGTGAAGGGTCTTTGCCTTTTTGTTTTGCTTCATTTCAGTTCATCAGAGACAACATTCATGCAATTAGAAATCAACTGTCGACAAGTCTTGATTTGGACCATCTTGAGGGCAATGAAAACCTTGTTCAAGACTTCTCATATCCAAATTTGCAGCCCCCGAACGCCATTGAATGTCAGGTTGCAGATGAAGACATGGAAGCTGGCACATATGATCAGATGATGCAAGATGATTCTGTACCTTTCTATTTTGAATCATTTCAGTTTTGAAGGAAAATTTGCATAATACATTTTCAGTAAAGGATGTGCAGCCTGTAGGGAATCAAGTAATCTCATTGGAACCAATAGAAAATGGCTTGCAACAATCTTTTCAAGTTTTTCACGATCTAATAGCTGATGTGTTGGATGATGTCTACAGTCCAAGTCCTTCCCCATAGACTACATGTGAGCTTGAAACGTGTGCTGATATAAATTTGATCCGGCAGCTGGTTTCTTTGTCATTTTTAGTAGGAGTATCGTCACAAAGCTCAGATCAAAGTTTGCATTTATGGTATGAGGAAAATAGAATTTATCCATTAGATGAGCTAAGTCCCAATGTGCATGAATTTCGAGATCCTTATGTAGTGTTTTTGGAGGTGGATAGAGAATCCATAGTATTCAACGGATTTGTTCACAAGTTTTCATGGGAGTTGCCTTTTAGTAGTTCTCTCTTGTTGTTCATAAGCGAGCACTTGCGGAGAATTCAAACAACAGTTGTAATACTTACTTGGTTGCATTGGTTGTTTCATTTCACTTGATCAGGTGATGAATGGAACAACTAGAGTAGGTTGTATTGAATAAGCTCTATTTTGAGCATAATTTCCAGTTTGTTGGTTGTGTCTAAGTATCGAGTCAGTTTTTAATTGAGTGAGAATCAATTTGTGTTGTCAAGTCATCCGTTTTCAGTCATGCATTTTAGCTTGAGTTTTTTGACTCCATTGCCCAATGGATGAAGGCACTTATCAACTCTCCCAAAGATTTGTCGTTCTTGGCACCTCCAAGGAGCTACCATCCCCATTAGAGCCAATGTTAGAGTCATTCGGTTCATCCCTCCATCAGAGATCAAATCCTCTTGTTGCATTTCATTTTAGGTGTCTCATTCAGCTCGATCATCTGGATTCTGTTAGGAGCATCGATCTTCTGACGGAAGGGTCTTGTCTCCATACTTCGCTCATGTCATGTACCTAATGGTTCGTGTTTGATCATCAAAGTTCATCAAAGTCAATTTTACAGTCATTAGGTCTAAGGTTTCGCAAATTTTGTCTTCAAAGTGTCCAATAATGTCAGCAGGCACATGAGGGTGTTCCTAATAAGTTTTCATTTCAAAATTTTCATTATCAATAATGCTTGAGAATGATTCTTCTTCAAAACATAGTTTTTAAGAAGAAATCATCAAATTTATTTTTTGTAATAAATAAGTATTTTTTTAAGGTTTTTCAAGTTCTACCGTTCTTCAGTGCAACGCAAGACCCCACAGCAGCAGTTTAACAATATTTATCATTTTACTCTTATAAAAATTGTGGTTGTTCATCAGCTTGGCTTGCAGAGCATCACTTGGGATGATTTCATCTCTCGTGAGCTTTTTAGAGCTTCTTAGGGAACTTCAGAGACTTTGCACGAGAAAGGTGGACCTTCTGATCAGCATGAAGGTCATGAGACACACACTGCTACTGTGCCGGTATTTATCACTTATTAGAAGGGCACTAGGCAGTGGTTTGCGGCAGCAAAGCGAGTGTTATCTTCACCTGGGGTGGAAGGGGCCTCGCTTCCGACATCGACACCACAGGTTTAGGATAAAGGAAAGAGGCCAATGCAGGATGAGGGTCCTTCAGGTGAGCGGGACTTTATTCTTATTCAGGATGACGATATAGACAAGGGCCCGTAAAGTGCAAATCTTAGAGAGATCATCCAGGAGCAACAGACAGAGATCAAAGCCTTTTCCCTTAACTTGGAGAGGGCTAAGTGGATTACAAAATACTTGGAGTAGAGAAATAAGCAGCGTGAAGATCAGCAGGTGATTATGGAGTTAAAAAACATCCGGGAGAATCACCAAGTTGCCCAAAGGAGGAGGATTGAATTCACTTCATTGGAGCAAGAGATTAATGATGATCGAGAGTCTTGGCTTGAAAGAGCCAAAATCGACTTAGAGAGACTTCTAAACAAGGCTGACAAGGAGAAGGCATTGTTGAGACACATGGCTTTTCATTACATTGCAAGGAATAAAGTTTGCAAAGCACGAATAAGGAATTTAAAGGCAAAATTAAAGAAGGCATCAAAGAGGCAAAAGAGGCAAAAGGAGTATGATTGACTTCGGTATTGGCCGAGGCATCCTTGGCTCAACATAGCTCTTTATGAAGAAGGTCCAGCCCAAATTTCAAGAAATTTGGAGCAATTTTTGCATTTTGGAATTTTTTTGCACAAAAAACAGGGTTTTCCTCCCTATGTGTCGCACCATGTGGCGCTTGCTTTTGCTAGAGGGCTCCAAATCACAAAAACTTTGCATTTCTGGATTTTTCATGATAAATTATGCTTTCATACCTATGGCCAAGAAATTTGGGCAGGTTTTGAGCCCTCAAAAGGTCAAAAAACACTCAAAAATGACCTCACTGCCCCTATTTTGACACACAGGAAGCAGTCTTGGGAGATTATATATTTGGAGGGGCCAATGGACACCAAATCTAGAAATTCCACTTGGGTTGGAACGTAGACAAGAAGGGATTTCCAAAGAGCTATCATGAACTCAATTTGGACTTCAAGAAGGGCGTCAAAAGCAGCTCCAAATTTGCGCTACGCATAGAGATTTTGGGAGCGGTGCATAGAGAATTTTGGCCTATTTTTCACTCTTCAGCTCAGAATTTCGACCAGTTTTGACTAGTTTCACTTTTTGATGTTACTCTTGATCTAAATTGATGTAATTTCATGACCATGATGTAATTTTGGCACATTTTTACTTTCTTTAGTAGATTCATTCACCAAAAGGTGAAATGTGAGTGAATGAATCCGTTTCCTAGCATATAGAGGCAAGTTGTTTCTTTGGCTATTTTTCAGCTCCTTATTTAGATATGGTTGAAACAGCTCCTAGAATGATGAGCTCGACCCCTAGAAGCATGGGAAGGAGTTAGGATTGTCTATATCATGTAATTTCTCAGTCATTTTCAGGGTTGGACTCTTGAGAAAGCCTTGAGCTTCATTGTACACTTTTATCAGTGTTTTGGCTAAGGAATTGAGACCAGGATTTGCAGCATTCTTTGGGATCCCTGTGGCATTTGTTTTGGTACAGTACTTTCTTATGTCTTTGTGAATTCATTCATGTGTTATATGTATCATTTCTCTTTATTTCTTCTCAGCTAAACAAACAAGAGTGTAAGTAGAATACATTGAAAAGTGCAGTTCTCTACTTGAAGTTTTCTTTAGTCTTTTGATGTTTTCCACTGTTTGGAGAGGATCCATGGTTTCTCTTGCCCTCTTCAACTCCTCCTCTGTCTGAATCCATCCATCTCACCTGATTTAGATTGCCAAATTTAGTTGCCTACCGTGCCCCATTGAGATCCTTGCAGAACTGTGCCTCATTCCCTGCACCCCAAAATCCTCCTTTCCCTTGGAGCCCACAAAAATACCATTTTATCAAACAAACTCCTTAACATCTATACCTAGCCTAAAATTAGCAGCTATATCAGTCATCTCAAGCCCTTAGTGATCATAATTAGCTGAGATTGACCCGGAGAGAGCCCTCTCCTAACCTGGTAGGGCTAGCTACCAGGCTGAGCGTGGTATGATGTGGACCTAGAATCTTACCTTTTCAGCCTGAGTTAAATCTAGGCTCTAACATAGTGGCGACCATACCGGGGAAGAAAAGTTTATTTGTTTTTTATTGTTCTTGCTTTATAAACTATAGACGGAGCCTGAAGTTAGCCAGGTAGCCTTCGAAACACTCTTGCTTTGCATTAGTGAAAGTAGATAAAAGCTGCTTCAGTCAATCTTCGGTCTAGTCTTATACGCTGAACATCTGACTTGCAAATTTCCCCAGTAACATGTATCAAGTTCAGATCTGATTGTTGATGGTGGAAAATGATCAGACACAGCATGGCTAAAATCATTCACCTGGTGATTCCAAATTAGTTTTGAGATCAGATCCAAGGACTCCATTGGAGGATGAACCCGACCAGCAGAAACATGAAAGGACAATATGGACAGATCAAGTATTCATGTTGGAATTTCATCCAAGACATTTTGTTCTTTGTTATAAATTATTTCTTCTCTTTTCCCGATAATGTCAAGAAGGTTTTGCAAAGTATACTATGTTTGAGAAAAGATCCTTGGCCTGCATTTGATTCTTTCCCTTTCAAGATTGTAAATACCAAATATTTGCATGCCTTTGATCTTGATCAAGACCCGTCTTCTGAATCTTGTGATGACCATCTTCAAACTAATGAACCTCAAGAGACCAAGACTGATTCTATACCTTCTGTACATACCCCAATACCTTGTAAAATTCCAGATCAATATAAGCCTCTGATTTTACCTCCTATATCCCATGCTTTCCCTAAAAATCATGACCTATATCTACCAAGATTTGATGGTGAACGCGACAACATCTCTACTAAGAGACATGTTCTGAATTTTGAGTCTTTTCTTGATATTTTTGAAGTTTATGAAGATGATGTCAGTATTAGGCTCTTTGCTCTTTCTTTGCAAGGCAAAGTCAAGAGTTGGTTTAAAACCTTGCTTGATGTGAGCATCTCAGATTTCCAGCAGTTTGTCAAAGTTTTCCTCGACAGGTAGGTGGTAAGACAGAACCCTTTCTTGATTATAGAAGAGTATAACTAGCTGAAAAGACTGCCAGGGGAGACAGTACAAAAATTTTCTACTAGATTTAACCAGGTTTATTATTCGATGCTAGTTAATATAAGACCTCCTCCTGGATCCGCTCTCTTGCACTACCCGGGTGCCTTTGATCCGAAAATGGAGTTTCAACTGAGGGAAAGGAATATTGCAACACTTGAAGAGATGCAGAACAATTCAATAGATGTAGAGGCTCATTTGCTGATCCAAAGGGCAAAGTTGAAGGAAGAAGAGATGAAAAACATAGATCCAGAGGAATCGACATCTCTAGAGGTAAAGCTTGACATTTTGGTAAGTGCAGTGGAAGAAATGATGCAAAAGATCACTGAAAGGAATGAGTATAGTGTTCAAGCCCATCGCTCGCTGATCGAAGAAGAACAAATCGCTACTCCAAAACATCTTCTTTCTTATCCCTGTTGTCATAGATCTGATAATGGTTGTTTTATTGATCATCTTGGAGAAGAGAGATCTGTTGATATGACATGCATGCTTGATGATGTGTTTTATACTGATGATTTGCCTCAGTTTGATCAGTATGATGATGATTATGTTCTCTAAACAGAAGCTAATCTTGCAGACAAATCAACAGCTAGTTTGTGGAAGGAGGAAGTTCATTTTCAGCAACTCGAATACAATGATCAGCCAATGCATATCAGCTATGGCAGTGACGAGGAAAGTGCATCAAATTTTGAAGTAAGTGAAGGGTCTTTGCCTTTTTGTTTTGTTTCGTTTCAGTTCATCAGAGACAACATTCATGCAATTAGAAATCAACTATCGACAAGTCTTGATTTTGACCATCTTGAGGGCAATGAAAACCTTGTTCAAGACTTCTCATATCCAAATTTGCAGCCCCTGAATGCCATTGAATGTCAGGTTGCAGATGAAGACATGGAAGCTAGCACATATGATCAGATGATGCAAGATGATTCTGTACCTTTCTGTTTTGAATCATTTTAGTTTTGAAGGAAAATTTGCATAATACATTTTCAGTAAAGGATGAACAACCTGTAGGGAATCATGTAATCTCATTGGAACCAATAGAAAATGGCTTGCAACAATCTTTTCAAGTTTTTCACGATCCAGTAGATGATGTGTTGGATGATGTCTGTAGTCCAAGTCCTTCTCCATAGACTACATGTGAGCTTGAAACGTGTGCTGATATAAATTTGATCCGACAGCTAGTTTCTTTGTCATTTTTAGCAGGAGTCTCGTCACAAATCTCAGATCGAAGTTTGCATTTATGGTATGATGAAAAGAGAAGTTATCCACTGGATGAGCTAAGTCCCAATGTGCATGAATTTCGAGATCCTTATGTAGTGTTTTTGGAGGCGGATAGAGAATCCATAGTATTCAATGGATTTGTTCACAAGTTTTCATGGGAGTTGCCTTTTAGTAGTTCTCTCTTGTTGTTCATAAGCGAGCACTTGCGGAGAATTCAAACCGTAGCTGAAATACTTACTTGGTTGGATTCGTTGTTTCATTTCACTTGATCAGGTGATGAATGGAACAACTAGAGTAGGTTTTATTGAATAAGCTCTATTTTGAGCATATTTTCCAGTTTGTTGGTTGTGTCTAAGTATTGAGTCAGTTTTTAGTTGAGTGAGAATCAATTTCTGTTGTCAAGTCATCCGTTTTCATTCATGCATTTTAGCTTGAGTTTTTTTACTCCATTGCCCAATGGATGAAGGCACTGGTCAGCTCTCCCAAAGATCTGTCGTTCTTAGCACCTCCAAGGAGCTACCATCCCCATTAGAGCCAATGTTAGAGTCGGTCGGCTCATCCCTTCATCAGAGATCAAATCCTCTTGTTGCATTTCATTTTGGGTGTCTCATTCAACTCGATCATCTGCATTCCGTTAGGAGCATCGATATTCTGACGGAAGGGTCTTATCTCCATACTTCCCTCATGTCATGTACCTGTTGGTTTGTGTTTGATCATCAAAGTTCATCAAAGTCCATTTTACAGTCATTAGGTCTGTGGTTTCACAAATTTTGTCTTCAAAGTGTCCAATAATGTCAGCAGGCACATGAGGGTGTTCCTAATAAGTTTTCATTCCAAAATTTTCATTATCAATAATGCTTGAGAATGATTCTTCTTCAAAACGGAGTTTTTAAGAAGAAATCGTCAAATTTATTTTTTGTAATAAATAAGTAATTTTTTAAGGTTTTTCAAGTTCTACAGTTCTTCAGTGCAACACAAGACTCCACAACAGTTGTTTAATAGTATTTATCATTTTGCTCTTATAAAAATTGTGGTTGTTCATCAGCTTGGCTTGCAGGGCATCACTTGGGATGATTTCATCTCTCGTGATTTTTTCAGAGCTTCTCAGGGACCTTCAGAGACTTTGCACGAGAAAGGTGAACCTTCTGATCAACATGAAGGTCATGAGACACACATTGCTACTGTGCCGGTATTTATCACTTATCAGAAGGGCACTAGGCAGTTGTTCGCGGCAGCAAAGCGAGTGTTATCTCCACCTGGGGTGGAAGGGGCCTCGCTTCCGACATCAGCACCACAAGTTCAAGATAAAGGCAAGAGGCCAATGCAGGACGAGGGGCCTTTAGGTGAGTGAGACTTTATTCTTATTCAGGATGACGATACAGACAAGGGCCCGCAAAGTGCAAATCTTAGAGAGATCATCCAGGAGCAACAGACAGAGATCAAAGCCTTGTCCCTCAACTTGGAGAGGGCTAAGTGGATTATAAAATACTTGGAGTAGAGAAATAAGTAGCTTGAATATCAGCAGGTGATTATGGAGTTACAAAACATCCAGGAGAATCACCAAGTTGCCCAAAGGAGGAGGATTGAATTCACTTCATTGGGGCAAAAGATTAATGATGATCGAGAGTCTTGGCTTGAAAGAGCCAACATACACTTAGAGAGATTTCTGAGAAAGGCCTACAAGGAGAAGGCATTGCTGAGACACATGGCTTTTCATTACATGGCAAGGAATAAAGTTTGCAAAGCACGAATAAGGAATTTAAAGGCAAAATTAAAGAAGGCATCAAAGAGGAAAAAGAGGCAAAAGGAGCATGATCGACTTCAGATATTGGCTGAGGCATCCTTGGCTCAACATAGCTCTTGATGAAGAAGGTCCAGCCCAAATTTCAAGAAATTTGGAGCAATTTTTGCATTTTGAAATTTTTTTGCACAAAAAACAGGGTTTTCCTCCCTATGTGTCGCGCCACGTGGCGCTTGCTTTTGCTAGAGGGCTCCAAATCACAAAAACTTTCCATTTCTGGATTTTTCATGATAAATTACGCTTTCCTACCTATGGCCAAGAAATTAGGGCAGGTTTTGGCCCTCAAATGGTCAAAAACACTCAAAAATGACCTCACTACCCCTATTTTGACACACAGGAAGCAGTCTTGGAAGATTGGATATTTGGAGGGGCTAATGGACACCAAATCCAGAAATTCCACTTGGGTTGGAACGTAGACAGGCAGGGCTTTCCAACGAACTATCATGAGTTCAATTTTACTTCAGGAAGGGCCTCACAATGAGCTCCAAAGTTGCGCTACGCATAGAGATTTTGGGCACGGCGCATAGAGAATTTTGGCCTATTTTTCACTCTTCAGCTCAGAATTTCGACTAGTTTTGACTAATTTCACTTTTTGATGTTACTCTTGATCTAACTTGATGTAATTTCATGACCATGATATAATTTTGGCACATTTTTACTTGTTTTAGTAGATTCATTCACCAAAAGGTGAAATGTGAGTGAATGAATCAGTTTCCTAACATATAGAGGAAAGTTGTTTCTTTGCCTATTTTTCAGCTCCTTATTTAGATATGGTTGAAATAGCTCCTAGAATGATGAGCTCGACCCCTAGAGGCATGGGAAGGAGTTAGGCTTGTCTATATCATGTAATTTCTCAGTCATTTTCAGGTTTGACTCTTGAGAAAGCCTTGAGCTTCATTGTACACTTTTATCAGTATTTTGGCTAAGGAATTGAGACCAGGATTTGCAGCATTCTTTGGGATCCCTGTGGCATTTTTTTTGGTACAGTGCTTTCTTATGTCTTTGTGAATTCATTCATGTGTTATATATATCATTTCTCTTTATTTCTTCTCAGCTAAACAAACAAGAGTGTAAGTAGAATACATTGAAAAGTGCAGTGCTCTACTTGAAGTTTGCTTTAGTCTTTTAATGTTTTCCACTGTTTGGAGAGGATCCATGGTTTCTCTTGCCCTCTTCAACTCCTCCTCTATATGAATCCATCCATCTCACTTGATTTAGAGTGCCAAATTCAGTTGCCTACCGTGCCCCATTGAGATCCCTGCAGAACTGTGCCTCATTCCCCGCACCCCAAAATCCGCCTTTCCCTTAGAGCCCACAAAAATACCATTTTATCAAACAAAATCCTTCACATCTATACCTAGCCTAAGATTAGCAACTATATCAGTCATCTCAAGCCCTTAGTGATCATAATTAGCTAAGATTGACCCGGAGAGAGCCCTCTCCTGACATGGTAGGGCTAGCTGCCAGGCTGAGCATGGTTTGATGTGGACCTAGAATCTTACTTTTTCAGCTTGAGGTAAGTCTAGGCTCTAACAGGCCTTGCTTGTATTTAAAGGTAGTCTTCCAAACATTGGAGGGTTTGATAGGCACTTGGTGATAACCTGACTTCATGTCAATCTTACTAAAATATTTAGCCTCCTTGAGCTGGTTTAGAAGGTCATCAATTCGCAGGATTGGGTACCTATTCCAGACAGTGATCTCGTTTAGTGCCTGATAGTCAATACAAATTCTCCAGGTCCCATCCTTCTTCTGTACCATTACAATCAGGCTTCCATAGGGTGATGAGCTTGGCCTAATGTGCCCTTTTTGTAGTAGTTCCTGAATCTGCCTCTTGATCTCATCATTCTCCATAATAGAACATCGATAGATTGGTCCATTAGGAAACGACACTCCTAGGGTCGAATCGATGGAGTGATTGACTTGACAGTGTAGAGGTACCTTGGTGGGTGAGGAAACAATGTCCTTGTACTCCTCCACAACCTTGTCCATATGTTGTTGTTGTGCAGAGGAACCCTACCTAGAAGCCATGGCCACAACCTTCTTCTTGCCTTGGGGGAAAATCACAAGGAAAACAAATTTCCTAGTCTTGGAAATGATCTTATTGCATTGGTTTGTAGTGATCAAAGAGATCGTGGTAGGAGGGGCTACCTCCGGTATCTTGTACAACTTATTAGCAAAAGTAATTGTTAACACTCATGTTGTTCCCTGCTTCCTAAAGGGAATACGGCCGAGGTAACCACTGACCAATATTTTAGCTATAGGTCCTAGCCTACCTGTAACCAGAGAGGGCTCTCTCTTTATAATTTAGCTTTGTTGGTGGATGATTCTAGGCTAGTTATGGTGTGCTGTTTTGTTTGAGTTTGGTGGGTTGGTGAATTCAAACAGAGCTGAGATATAGATCATAGAACAGTTTGGTCCATTGGGCAATGGAGTTGAGGTAGTGTGCTGCTGAAGAATGTTTATGAAGGCAGAGTGTTGCTGCAGAGCTAGATAGGCATCTGTGGAACAATTTCTTAGATTTATGAAATGAAGTTATGGAATTAGTGAGTGAAAGGCAATTAAGAATCTTTCACTATGCTAACAAAATAAAAATGAAAGTATTGCTTAAGATCAGTTAAGAATTCTTAAACAATATTCACAATGATAGAATTAGTTTAGACATGAGCAATTAAGAATTCATATCCATAGCTAATCCAGAAGAAAACATGTTTAGAAATAGAGATTGAGCATAGGGCGTTTAAACAAATCCTAGGCTATTCTTTTTCTCTATTTACTATGATCATGAAAACATATGAATTATGGAATACACAGAAAAACACATACACAGTTCAGAATAACTTATTGTTCCAGCAAATGACACAGGAATTCTGTAGCCCAACAGAGCCATTCATTTCCACCTTCAGACAACATAGGAACCAGGAACTCCACCAGCAATTTGTATTATCAAAATGTCTCAAGTATACAATAGAGCTCTTCAGAAAGAGTTTTCACTAAAACCGACCCTCAATACGTTCTCTGAGGGGATATATATACAAAATAGGATACAAAATATCTCAATAGTGAGTTATTGTGCTATAAATTGCACCACCAACTCTCTTACAAAAAGTAAATGAAATACATAACTATAGCATTTAATGCTGAGATGGCAGCTATCTTTCTGTCAGACAACTTTTGACTTTATGGCTCAGGAAAGTTGGCTGTAACTGTGCCTTTAATTCTGCGTTAGTTGAGCCTGCTGTCTGGGTGCTTTGGTGAGTCACTTGTACTGATGCTTCCTGTGATACCTGCGTGCTGATCTGTCTGCTGACCTGTATCGTGACCGAGACTTGATTTTTCTCAAAAAGGAATAACATAGTGGCATTATTTGGGTAGAATTTCCAGCATTTCCTGCCACCAATCAGCTGGAGGTAGTTGATGCCTCCTTATTTTCACCAGTGTTTCATCTGCTTCTGTATATCTGTAGAAGTTTGGAGGCACTTCAAACAAATGTTTTATCTCATGCTCAATAAAAAATAGATTTTCTAACTTGTCATACAGAGACTGCCCAGAGGGAGGCCCTGCTTCTTCTGTGGAGCTGCTGGATGCTGTTATTTGATTTTCAACATAATTGTTGATCCTTGTCATATACTGATTGTATGACAGAAGCTGTCCTATGCTAGTCACTAAGCTTGGCAATCCTTTGTCCTGTAACACTGTCATTTTTGCCCTGAATTCATCAATTTCTGCCTTCATTTCCTGACATTTTCTTTCCAGAGTTTGAGTGAAGTTCCTCAAGGTCATAACTTTCTTAGCTGTCAGGATGGTGTCGGTTCTGCTGTTTATCTCTAGAGCTGCCAATTCCTCCCTAGTGCGGTTATTGAGGAAATGTATCATTTTATTGGCTTGCTCAGGCATGATTCCTAGTGTTGTTCTGGCTCTTTG
>APFE030741135.1:76583-175370 GCA_000404065.3 Pinus taeda | reverse complement strand
TTCATCCATTATTTCTTTGCCCTTTGCTGTAGTGGTTGTTGTAGGAGCTTGCTGGGTGGTCTGTGTAGCTGGAGCAGTGGAAGTGCCTTCTCCTACTTGGACTGGTTGTTTGAACAAGACCTGTTGACAAGAATCCAAGTCAAGAGTTTTTTCTAAATCTTTCACATTCTGCTCCATTTTCTCTTCCTGAGCCAATTCTTCTACTATTGATTCAGGCACCCATTCATCTTGGTTGGCAAAGTGTTCTATTTGTGGATATGGGCAATGTTTATAGGCTAGCAGCCTATACTTGAATCTCCTAGCACTGATAAAGCCTTCAGGGTCATAAGGGACCCACCAAAATCTTCTTTTGAGTTTGAGCTATTTCCCCAGTATTTGATCAGCTTCTTGCCAACCATCTTTCTTATTCATGACGAATGGGCCTAGGTGGTCTCTGAACTTTAGATTGACTTTCTTCTTGGCACTGTGGAAGTGTGTAAGATCAGAGTTTATGAGTTGTCTATAATATTCCAGGGGAAAAAACCTCATAGGCACATACTTTGGGAGCCTGTAGGGACAGAGCTCAAAACCATAGATTCTGATAACTGTGTGATTTTGGTATAAATACCAATCACCTATTTTGTAATTCCTGGACAACTGTAAGATTTTCTTCATATCTTTGGACAATCTAGCAAGAGGAGTCCTCTTTAAGAGGCATGTGCCTGGATAAACAAATTGGTCACTAAATTCACAGTAGGAATAGGGAGAATGCTGGACTTGGTGGAAGACTGAAGACCAGAAGATGAGAGACCTCCTTTCTCCCTATGAGTCTAGCTTCTTGATTGGGCACTGGAAGCAATCTGTCTGATAATACATGAACAGGTGATAGATGTATGATGAATACTTAAATATTGCCTCCCTTTTCAGCCTTGACAGTTGGTCATGCATCTTGTTGGCAATATACTTGGTATAATTGTATTTTACAGCAGGGGGTTTCTCAAGGCTATATGCAGACATCATGACCAGCATAGTTTCATCAACATGCTCGTTTGTGGTGAACCCCAGCACAGAGGTTAACATGTCCACCAGCAGCTTGCCTACCTCATTGAAATTTGCATATGAAAAAGGAGGTGGCCCAGAAGGTTGGTAGTCTGCCTTCATGAAGTTCTTGGCCACTGCAGCAATGTCTGTGCTAGAGAGCTTGGAGCCCTCATCCAGCAAGTACTTGATGGAAAATGGGTATAGCAGCTGGGTTTGCTTGTAATTAAGCATCTGATTTATGGAGTCTGGTGTTATGTAGAAGAGGATGCTCCCAGATGGAGACTTTATAGCTCTGAGCTTCTGGTCATAGTTTTCTGCACAGAGGTGAATGACTTCAGGGAAAATATTTATAGATGGCAGGAAGTAAGTGGGCAGATTGGACTCCCAGATGCCATACATGTCACTATTATCCAAGTGACTGTTCCTTAGCTGGAAGAAGGTCTGTAAGTGGTTCCTCTCTGCCACAAAGTCTGTAATGAGGAAATCACTGTCTACCAGTGGCATAGCTTCAAGTTCTTTATTGGGTGGATTCACAGGAGCTACATCCAGTGCAGATGGAGTGGCCATGTTTGATTTCAACTGGATGTTTACTTGAGTTTTTAGGGTTGGTGCAGAGGGTGAGGAATGCCTGCTAAATTGTGTTTGGCAGTGAGCCGCTTGAGAGTATAAGGAAACTCTTACAGGTTTTGATGAATTGAGGGGCACTCTGTTGGAAGAACCAGAGTGTGTTTGAGCTAATTAGCTGGTTTTTTTAGGGGAATTTCTTATAACAGGGATGAGGGATCAGTTGTATTTGATTTTAGCCGGTAGCTCGGCTTCTCCGATTAGTTTTTTATGGTGAATTTGCAGAAGGGCATGGGTTTCTCACAGAGTCTTGTGGTGCAGGGGTTTTTACCAGGTTTTTAAGTAGTTTCAGCGGACAATTTATCAATGAGGATCTCTTGCAAAGTTGCTTTACAGGAATTTAGGAGAACAATAGGAGAAATGTGGGTAAAGAAGGTTGCCTGCGGCAAATACCTGGTTTTTACGGTGCAGGAGGCATCGAGCTGGATTGGTTGTAGGTACTTGGGTCGACGATGAGGGCGATAGCACCTTTGGTGGGTGAATTTTGGATTTCGGCCATTGAACGACGTTTTTTGCATGCAGAGGCGCTCCGGAAACGACGAATGAGAATGATGAATAACGGTCATTTCGCGTCTTTTTATGCATTTTTGGCCCTTTGGCGCCTTTTTGGTGATGACGTCATGCTGACGTCATCATGGGTCCGGGTATGGCAGGGTGACGTGGCAACTGACGTGGGTGGCCAGGTGGCAATGACACGGTGGCAGGCCGGACAGACGACGTGGAGGTGACGTGGAGGCATGGTGGCGGAAAAGGCGGGGTGACGTCACGCTGATGGGGGCGTGACGTCAGCGAACGGGGAAGGGCAGTAAGTAGTTTCCCCGGAGGCCCTGAGGTGGTAAACGGTTTAAGGCGGGGCTACCGAACAACGCGGGAGGCCGACGCATGGCGGGGGTACGACAGTAATACCGCCAATCCCCCAAACGCAAAAGGTCGGGCACCTTGTATGTGAAAATGACCGCCCATCGTTGGATGAGCGGGGTCGGTGATCGGACGGTGGGCGGAAAACCTGATGTGAGTCCTGTTTAATGCTGCAGGGACCCGCCAATTCAAACGATTAATTTAATAAATTAAGCGCAGGGGGGGTAAAAAACATTAGGATTTCGGATTTTGGGTTTAATAATGTTTTTAATTTAAAACATTATAAACAAAAATTTAAGGGCGAAAAAAGGGGTAAAGGGGTTAATGAGTGGGCGGACCATGGAATTTTGGTTTTTAGCCAAAGTTTTTAATTGAAAACCATAGTTTAGGGTTTGAAGAGGGTTAGTACTAACCCCTGATGGGTTAGTATTTCCCAAGAAAGGGTTATATAGCTATAGTGCTAGGGGGAGGGTATTTATACATATTTTTTGGGAATTTTCTCATAGATCCTAATAGAATTAGGGAAGGGGGGTAGTTAGGGAGCTAAATAATACATTAGTGGTTAATATGACATTGTGAGGTAAGTGAAGGGGTAAAGACTAAGTTTTAAGAGGAAAAACTTAGGAATGGAAGATAAATGAAATGAGAGTAAAGATTTTTACACAAAAAATGTGGCTTCTTTTCTTGACTAAAACTTCATGGTTTGACCTAGTAGTTTGTCATGAACTGAAGTGGAACTAGACTCTTTGAGCAGATCTCAAGGTCCTTGGGGATGTTAGTAAATGATGTATAGGGGAAAATAGGGGGAAATTAGACATGCTTCCAATGTTTTGTCCTCCACCCTCTGCTTTGATGCCAATACCCTGAGTGGCATGAGTCTTTGCACTTGATAAGCCAATTGGTGATGGTCCTTCCTTTCTGCAACCTTGCACTACTTACCCATTCTAGTAATCCTAACATTTTTTCTTCACTTGAAGTGGGTGCACTTGAATTAGTAGACCCTGATTGTTCTCTTTTTCTTTTGACTGCCCTCCTATCTAAATGTACCCTTATTTCTTCCAAGGACCCAGATTAAGCAGTTGGGCACCTTCATTTCTCTACCTAGCTAGTCATCTGCCAAGCTAGAGCTGTTTGGACAGGAAACATTCTCTATTCTGCAACAAGTAATTTAAACATGGCATGGTCTTTTAGACTATTGGGCCACCCATCAAGTATGATTAGCAGCAGTATTTGTAGAGTATGATACTGCCCAAAAGATAGTAGTGGCATTTTGACTGGCCACTTTCCTGGTCTTTAGTTTGGGGTTCATTTTCACTTTTCTCTTGACCATTTGTTTTTCTTTCCTTTTGATTATTCTTTTAAGGAATATTCTCTTTTCATTTTTTAATTTTCATAGTATGTACACAAAATATGGAACCTTTGCAGCTTGCAATGATGAACATATTTAGCCCTTCCACAGTCAATCATGAAATATGAAACCTATTGATATAGGAACCTAACAGTAATAATCACAGAGTGAGGTCTAGACTCATATACAACATGTTGCTTCCACAAGTATGGTTGTCCTAACAATACATCAAAAACTTCAAGAGGAGCAACATCACACAATACCTCATCCATGAAGGGCTTGATGTTATAAGAAAGGTGGCACTGCTGGCTGATGCGAAGAACTCTTCCTTGGTGAAGCCACCCAATGGTGTACGGTTGTGGATGTGATGTAGTCTTTATGCCCAAACGCTTCACAACTTCTGCTAAAATGAGGTTCTTTTGGCTCCCGCTGTCGACAATGAACTACAACAAAGAACCCTTTACCCACATCTGCGAGTGGAAGAGGCGTTCCCCCTCCTCTGGATCTTTGTGGTGGCCATCATGGCACTGAGATCTGCATCAATGATCTATTTCGCTTTGTCAGTCCCCTTATCGGGTTCTGATTTAGAGTTGGAACCTGCGTCTATTTCAGAAGCCTTCAACTCAGCCACCAGTGACTGCTTGGACTGACACTCACTTGTATTGTGAGTGGAGCTCTTATGGAACTCACACCATTTTCCCATGTCCTTCTTCATCTTCGTGGTGTTGTTTTTTTCTTGCAGCTTAAGTGGGTTGTCCTGGGTAGCCCCGTGTTGGCTTGGTCCCTTGTTCTGTGGTTTGGGGGCGCATTTTCCTTGCTTTGGATTTGCAGATCCAAAGTCCCTCTTCTTTTGTTTAAACTTCTGCTTAATCTTTACAGCATACCAATATGTCATGCCAAGCGAGGAAATGTCCAGAAACTCCATCTCATCCTAGATGTACTTGTGTAGATAGTTGCGGTACTTGAGCACCAAATGTTGCTCAGTATCCTTGATACCAAGCTTTGTGCGAAGGGTGTGGAAATTATTTGTGAACCCCGGTACATCTTGGTCCCTTCCCTACCATAGCATGGTCCACTTTATGGATTTATCTTCACAGCTCCCGACAGGATAACACTGTTCCTTGATGGCATCTCAGAAAGAATTCTAAGTGGGTGCAGATGAAAAACATCGAGGGTTCACTCTCGTCCTTTTGTTCACAGTAGGTTTCCCACTAGTATTTGACATGTGGGGCAGCTTTGAGAAGTGCAAACGTAATATTTTCTCGATTGGAAAAGTCATGAACTAAAAAATATCCTTCCAATAGATTTAACCATTTATCTATGAGGTCTGCATCTATTAGGCCTTTGAATATGGTAATATTGAAGTTAACTTGTACCTTAAAAGGAATGGCACCTCCAGAGTGGTTGTTGGATGAAGATGCATCGCTTGTGGGTAACCGTCGAAGGATCTGGGCAAAGTTATCCATCATTGCGTCCCTTTGTCGCTCGAGGGCTTCTTTGAGCAATATTTTGAAATGATCTCCTACCACCTCATCTTTCTTTTCTTCCGCCATGGGAGGTTGTTGGTTTTTGCGACGCTGATCCTGCAATGGCTCAACTAGAGCAAGCCATAACTCCTTATACCCTGACCTTATTGGGGACATGCAAAGAAAAATAGAGAATGAGCATACCGCTCTGATACCACTGACCCGAACTTAAACAAGAACACAAAAAATTATAGATATAATCATAAAAAAAGAGATGCGATAGAAAAACACTTCATTTCATTAATAGAAAAATATTGAACTGCTTACAAACATAATGGAAATAATATAGCTTGGGTGATGGTAGCTTATCTCTGAGGAGAGATGTGGCGGCTACATGCCTCTGAACTGTGTTAAAATGAGGCTCAAAGGCCTATTTATTATTGAGAAACAATGGAAAACCCTAAACATCCAAAAACCTAACCCTAGGAGATGAAGCACCAAAACAAGGGGCCTCGTTTGAGTAAGTTGGTACATCAACTTCCCGGGGTCGTAATTTTGGCATACAATCTTCGTTTCGATATCATAATACCTCGTTTCAAATATCACAAAGAGAAGGCCAAAAGCAAAGAAGACAAGTTGATTTGAAACGTTTTCAGTCTCTCTGTTTTCCCTAAAAATGTTGTTCAGGGCCTCAAAACGGCTCCAAAAGTGCAGGACTAAAAAAACTGCCAAAAATAGTAAACTGTGCTACAATTAAGGAAATCGAAAAACTGAAAGAGACAGTTTTGGGGGTCCAAGTGGAATATGTAGGTGGCCACGAATATCCACCTGGATCAAGTTCATATTCTCCTCTAACCCACACAATGCTCTCGAAATTTTGTTTAGAAATTTTAAGAGCTTCCACCCAACTGACCTAATTTCTCAAATACAATACAAAGGCTTTCAATTGGACATACCCTACATAAGGGTTTGGATTCTATCTTTTGTAAAAGCAAATATAAAATTATGTTGATACATTTCACAGAGCAAGTCTTTTTTTAGATTCGTACATGCCTTGTGTGCTTCTATGAAACCATTTTTGTATTCAACTTGGAAAGGCTTATTGTTGATGATAGAATTCTTTTTAAACATCGGAAATCTTTCTCCCATGTACACATTGTAATTGGTTGAAGCTTGCAACTAAGCACACCATCCATTATCTATCTGAGTTTTTTCTTCTCATTCTCCATCATGGTTACCTTCCTTTGTAGCTCAACCGCTGTGTTTTTATGTTTTCCGTCAACTTTGTTTATATATTCTTCCCATGTCTTCAAAGGTCACGAATTAATTTTTGGTACAAATGGGAAGGTATAAGTTTTCCCTTATAAGAGAGTGTACAAAGGGCTAATTTATCCTTTGGTTCCTCTGTTGAAAATAGCAACAAGGAATGCTAAAATAGAAATGATATAAATAGCATTACTATAAATAGCATCTCAGGTACCAGTGTTGGAAGTAGCAACAAGGAATGAAAAATGGAAATGCTAAAAATAGCATTGCTATAAATAGGATTTTGGGATAGATTCCAATTTTAGTTAGTCTCTGAACTAAAATTGAGAATTAAATTTTGAATTTAGTCTTAGCAGTTGTTTGAAAAATAATCAATTAATTCATCTTGAGTTAATTAGTTATAGGAAATCAAACATGAAATCTATGTTAAGACATGCAAAAATTTCTCCATTGATTGAGGAAGTTATCCCTTAATTAAGGAGATCAAGATGAGTTGTAATTAGTTAGCTCAAATATCTGAGTTAAGTCCAGTTAGATTAGTTCCAACAGTTTGTGGAAATAATTGTGAGTTCAGTTAGTTAATGCATGCATGCATGTAACTGAATATTCTCTCATAATAACTCATGCATGTCAGTTTAGTCAAAGACCCAGTTGAGATTAGAGGAAGGGACAGTGTACTATCTGTTGCAGGGTTTTTCCTATATAGGAAACTCATCCATGCAGAAGGAATTATCTCCTTCAGAACTGCGCAGTTACTATTGAGTTTAATGTGTTGTGTGAGAGGTAAATTCACACAGGTGGTTGCATTGGACCCCAAGAGAAACTGCGCAAGGAAATAGGAGGCTTGGAGGGCATAGTAGAAGGTTTGTGAGAAGCCTTTGACTGTCTATGAGCAGCATTGTTGGATTGTACTGAAAGCTTGATAGCTTGTGAGCAAAAGCTTTGTGTAATCCAAACATATTTCCACTTGTATGATATTATAGAGATTGGGGATTTTAGCTGAGGCTTTCCCTAGAGTACTCTTTTGTGTTCATGTGTGATTGCTTTCTCATTCTCAGTTATATGTGCTCTATTTGATCTTGCTCATATTTGATTAAGCTTTTGCAAGTTTGTTGTAGAAGTAGATTTGATATTTTTCTTTATTATATTGCATAATCTGTTGATCTATAATGGGAAATTATACATGGTATTAGAGCAAAGGTCATCAAAGCGAAGAAGAATATACAAGAAGGGAGAAGTTTGAAGTTTGAAGTTCCTGAATATAGAAATCGAATTCTTATAACATCTCAATTTCACCAATGGCATTCAACGGTTTAAGACTCGAGTATGCCCTTGATGGCAGATCGAATTATATAGCCCGGAAAGATCACATGAAAGTAGTATTAGAGGATAACGGTCTAAAGGACTTCATTGATCAAGAAGTCCCCAAGCTGGCACTAGCTAATGCTACAGAATTGGCGGAATGGAAGAAATGTGTGGCTAGAGTGAGGATAATCCTTTTGGAGGGAGTTCGAGACCACACGGTCTCGAGTCTCCATGGGAAGGAGACACAATTTTTAATGTGGAAAACATTGAAATATCTATATCAGAATACCAGCGATAGAGGAAGTTGGCGCTGAAAGAAAAGCTTTGGAAAATCAAGTGTGAAAAGGGTGACATGATCTCTACATATCTGAACAAGCTCACCACCTGTAGGGATGGGCTTGGAAGTGCAGGTATCATGACAACCGATGGTGACATGGTGAGTCTTGCTCTCCTCGGTCTTCCTAAGAGCTGGCATAGCTACCACGACTCGGTAAATGGAAGAGAGAAACTGCCAGATTGGGAACGACTTTGGTCGGATCTGATGCAGGAGGAGATAAGAAGAAGCACCAGAGATGGTTCTTCATCCAAGGAGGATGAAGAAAATTGCGGCTTAGCGAGTAAGGCAAAGAAAGGGAAGGAGAATGATTCTCATCCCAAATCGAGTTCTTCACATGGTGGGAAGAAGTTTGAAAAATTGAAAGTGCGATGCTTTCATTGTCATGAGGTGGGCCATTATGCAACAAATTGTCCACATAAGAAATCCAAGAAGGGATCCTTGGAAGGATCAGAAGGTGATGCACTAGCCTCACAGTTCGAATTGGATTTCACCCTCATCGCATGCATGGTTTCATTGATGATGGGTTGCAGTTGGTTTCTTGACAGTGGAGTTTCATTCCACATGACCGGTGATAAGAGTTTGTTTAGTACCTTGGAGGAGAAATACCTCCAAATACTCATAGTGATGGGTAATGATGAAAAGTATAGTGTTTTAGGTGTGGGCATAGTTTCTTTTCAAAGGGAGCATGGAGCTTGTATTACCTTGTCAGATTTGAAGTATGTGCCAGGATTGAAGAAAAACTTTGTATCAATCGTGATGCTGGAAGATAAAGGCTATGATGTAGCCTTCAGTAAGGGAAAGGTTTTCCTTAGACACATCACCACGAGACAAGTGAAGTAGACCAGTTCACGAGTCAAGAACCTGTATGCTCTTGAGGTTCAAGGTGCATGCAAAGCCTTGAGGAGAAAAGCAACTACTGGAGACTTGGTGGTTGAGAGGGAGAGTACATTACCTCTCAAAATGCAGTGCCAGAAGAAGTCTTAGACAATTGTGGAGGAGCCACAGTTGGTGAAGCAGCTTCAGGAAGTTGTGGAGCAGCCACAACTGGAGAAGCTGAGAGGAGACCGAGTGGAGGCATCCACTCATGCAGAGACCTCCAGTAGGGGGAAATTTCGAGCCATGTGAGTAGAGGGATCACATGCATCCATACCTCCAGGTAGGAGGTGGGGCGATGTTGAGTGACAGTCCCAAGAAGGCTGGAATAGGGGTAGGATCATTGAGGTACCCAACCTTTTTTATTCGACGTTGCTACGGTGTCCCTGATGAGGAGTAGCAGGACTGGATAAGTGGGTAGAGGCAGATGCAGATGGAGCAACAGAGAGCTACAGTGCAGGAGTCCCAAGACAGTGTAGAGCTAGCAGGCTACAACAATGCGAGAGGCACAAGAGTGTTGCAGCAATACAGGATGATACAAAGAGGTGTGCAATGATGTGAGATGTATGGAGTGTTGCAGTAGCTTAGAGGACATAGAGGGAGCACTTGTCAGTGACAGAGGGAGCTTCAGCATTAGAGGGTGTTTCTAGCCCAACAGGGAGGTCATTTGGGAGATTTTTTTGTTTCTAGAGTTGTTGGAGCAACAACACTTGGGAGAAGTGTTGCATGCAGAACATTCCAAAGGTTTAGGATCGAGTTCGAGTTGAATGCCTTTCTTGTTGAGAGGAAGCGTTGAAAATAGCAACAAGAAATGCTATAAATAACATTGCTATAAATAGCATTGTTATAAATAGCATCTCAGGTACCAGTGTTGGAAATAGCAACAAGGAATGAAAAATGGAAATGCTAAAAATAACATTTCTATAAATAGCATCTCAGGTACTAGTGTTGGAAGTAGTAACAAGGAATGAAAAATGGAAATTCTAAAAATAGCATTGCTATAAATAGCATTTCAGGATAGATTCAAATTTTAGTTAGTCCCTGAACTAAAATTGAGAATTAAAATTTGAATTTAGTCTTAACAGCTATTTGAAAAATAATTAATTAATTCATCTTGAGTTAATTAGTTAGAGAAAACAAACATGAAGTCTATGTGAAGACATGCAACAATTTCTCCATTGATTGAGGAAGTTATCCCTTAATTAAGGAGATCAAGATGAGTTGTACTTTGAGTTGTAATTAGTTAGCTCAGTTATCTGAGTTAAGTCCAGTTATATTAGTTCCAATAGTTTGTGGAATTAATTGTGAGTTTAGTTAGTTAATGCATGCATGCATGTAACTGCTGCACTTCAGATAACTGAATATTCTCTCATAAATAACTCATGCATGTCAGTTCAGTCAGAGACCCAATTGAGATCAGAGGAAGGGACAATGTAATATCAGTTGGAGTATTTTTCCTATATAGGAAACTCATCCATGCAGAAGGAATTATCTCCCTCAAGACGGTGCAGTTACTATTGAGTTTAATGTGTTGTGTGAGAGGTAAATTCACACAGGTGGCAGCATTGGACCCTAGGAGAAACTGCGCAAGGAAATAGGAGTCTTGGAGGGTAGAGGAGAAGGTTTGTGAGAAGCCTTTGATTGCCTATGAGCAGCATTGTAGGATTGTACTGAGAGCTGGATATCTTGTGAGCTAAAGCTTTGTGTAATCTGAACATATTTCCACTTGTACGATATTACAGAGATCGAGGTTTTTAGCTAAGGCTTTCCCTAGAGTATTCTTCTGTGTTCATGTGTGATTGCTTTCTCATTCTCAGTTATATGTGTTTTATTTGATCTTGCTCATATTCGATTAAGATTCTGCAAGTTTTTTGTAGAAGTAGATCTGATATTTTACTTTAGTATATTGCATAATCTGTTGATCTACAGTGGGAAATTCTACATCCTCATCATCTATTTTCAAATTAGTGCCTTTGGTTAGTTTGATCTTTGGTTCTTGATCGTATGTTTGAACAACAAAGTCAATGTTCAGTTTCATATCTAGTTCCCGATCCTCTGTTTGCACAATCGCTTCTTTTGTCAGTTTCATCTTTGGTTCTTATTCCTTAGTTTTCACACTTGTGCTTTTAGTCAATTTCATCTCAGTTTTTTGGTCCTCTGTTTGCACAACAATGTCGTCAGTCTATTTTTCCCCAAGGGGTATGTTAGTGTCAGTGTCTTCACACTACCATTAGTGATCAAAATCTGCTTTTTTTCATTTCATAGTAGGAGTCCCATACTGATGAGTTTTCATTCCATTAGGTCATGGATTCACTGGTGGTAGGGTTTTCTTCAAATATTTCCCTCGTGATCTGTACTTGCTGATCCTCTTTCATATATTTTAGTCATTGTTCCCTTTACAATTCATTTCATTAGGTCTTAGGGTTTAGTCCCATTAGGTTTTAGGGTCCCACCATGGTCAAATCCAGTTATTACATGCCAATAATGATCAGAAAGAACATGAGAAGGCCAATAATGATTGGTAAAGTCATAATTTATCATTTCGAAAGCCAAAGGTAGTTCTCACCTCAAAACTTGTTTTGAGGTGAAAATAAAATATTTTGTTTTTATCTTCATTTATTATGTAATTTTATATTTCCATATGTAATATTGGTTCCCAACTGCTCGTAAGCATCTAATGATGTTTCCAAGCACCTGCCACTGCAAAAATCAAGTCATCATGAGCACCAATTCACCTGCAAAAGCAAAAGAGAAACAAGCACTAAAGCACTAAAACCCTAAATTCCTCTCCCACTGAGCTAGGGTTGGTTATGGGAGAAGAGATATTTGAGAAGAGGGGGAATAAGGGATATCAGAAGGTATGAGGCCATTTCATATCATCAAACATTAGGTCTCCATCATTTGTTGAGAAGTCATCCCAACGAACAAGCCATTCACCACACATGAGGGATGATTTTTCTTCAAACTGCGTTTCTGAGCAAGAAAAGATGAATTTGACAAACATGAGAGAGGTTTTTCTTCATAATTTACCCAATAAGAAAAACCTCTTTTAGTTTTTACACAGGTTTCATGGTTTTGGAGAAATGTCGAAGACATCATTTGCCTCAGGAGGGTTAATGCACCTCTGGAGTGACCTTGGTAAAATAAAAATTTTCTCCTAGATGGAATGACCAAATGACTTTGTTGATGAGTCAAATGATAATTAGACACAAAGATATTTCGAATGAGATATCATGAGCTCAATTTGGAGTTGAGGAAGACCTTCAAAAGTTGACAGCAACAACACTATGCATTTTGGCAGCCTCATTCTGCACATTTTATCGAGTCTTGGGATATTTCACGTTTAACAGGGCAAATGAACTCCAAATTGAAAAATTCAAGAGGTTCTGGAAAATAGAATCAACGAGCTTTCCAACGAGCTATTCCACATCCAATTGGGACACCCGAAAGGCCTCCAAACGTTGCCTGCAAAAGGAACTACACTTCTGGAAGGGGGTGCTGCGATCCGAGCCTGACGCTGTGCTCTTGGAGTTTCTGCCCAATGTAAAATTACACGGGCATTGCGCTTCTGGGCCGGTAGTGCGGTCCTATAGGTAGTGCTACACTTTGACCAGAAAAGCCTAAAAACACTTCACTCCACCAAAATTCATCAAATTTCCTTCAATTTTTCCTTTTGACAAGTAAGTATCATCATGTCTCTTGTTGTTTAGGGTGTTCATGCCAAGATTTTCTTGGCTTTTCATCTTTTAAATTAAAACCCTAATTTCTATGGTAAACCCTAGTTTTCTTGCCTCTCATTTCATAAGCTAAAACCATAATCCCCACTATTTCTATCCTATCCTATCAACCCCCTCACTCATACATTTTTGCCACACTTCCATTTACACCCATTCCTCCAAACCATTACCCATAGCACCATACCCATCATGGAGTAGAGATCATTGATTTAGAAAATCAAAATGAAACTTCAGCTCAAAACATGATTATGAGGGAAAAGGATGCACATATTCAAAGGTTGATGGACAAACTGGCAAGAGCTAAATATATCATCACATATTTAGAACAGGAGAGCAAACAGTTGAATGATAAACAGGGCCTCATGGAGCTTGAAATTCTGAAACTGAAGAAGCAAAGTGACAAAGAGGCTCATGTCACTTTGACTCCCATTGAGCAAGAGATTGAACAATATTGGGAAAATTGGCTTGAAAGGGTCAACATGCATCTTGAAGGATTAATTAAGAAGGCCAACAGGATCAAGAAAATGCTCCGGCACATGGCATATCACTACATGACCCGCAACAAATCTGTAACATGAGGATTATAAAATTGAAGGCAAGGCTAAGGAGAGATTTGGAGGGAAAAAAGAAGCAAGATAGATTGAGAATGTTGGCTGAAGCCTCCCTAGTCCATCAAAGCAGTTGATGGTGGTGTCCCATACCAAATTTGGGCAAATTTTGAAGTTGCAATTTTGAAATTTTGAACACAGGAAATTTTCCCAGAGCTGTTCTTTTTCCTGGAGCATTAGATGGAGAAAAGGCTTGCATATTTGGATTTAGGATGATGAGGAAATGCACCCTGGAAATTTTCAGAATTTTTGGAGCAAATCTAGGTCACCAGAAGGTCCAACAACTACCAAAAAATGACCTCTCTACCTCTTTTTGGACACACAGAAGCAGTCTTGGGAGATTCACGTTTTGAGGGGGTAAATGACCTCCAGATTCAAACATTCTAGGTGTTCCAGAAACTAGACTTGCAGATATTTCCAATGAGCTATCATTGGCTCAATTTTGATTTTGGGAAGGCCTCCAACAGTGACCTAAAAGTGGCGCTATGCTTTTGACTAGTGGCGCTGCGCTTTTGACTAGTTTGCCCAGAAAATCAAAATTTCGCCTGTTTTGACTGTAAATTTGTTTTCTCTCCCCTCATGGATGATTTCACTGATGTAATTTATGACATGGCATGTAAATGTTATGTTAAAATAGTGTTATAGGGTAGATTCATTAGTTAGAGTTGGTTTTGAGATAAATGAATCAGTTTCCCCTTTTTTAGAGGCAAGTTGTTTGACTACCTCTATTCCTGTTCTCTGTATGGAAATGGTTGAAACAACCCCTCTTCTCATGGATTCGACCCCTGAAGGTCAGTATGAGTAGGTTAGATGTCTATATTATGTGTTTTCTTGGTCATTTGGTGAGGTTGGACTCACTTGGATGCTTTGATCTTGATTGTACACCATTGTAAGCAGTTTAGCAAAGCAATTAATAGGAATTGCAACTATTTTTATGGGATCCCTGTGGTATGGTGTTTTAGCATAGTTCTTCTTTTGTTATCAGTGGTTTACATATTTTATGTATGCCATCATCTATTTCACTGCTTCTAATTGAATGAAATCAAGATAGATAGGTAGAATCCATTGTTTGCAGTGCTCTACCTTGGGAAATCATTCAGTATTCTATGTTTTCTACTATTTGAGAAGGATCCATGATTGCCACATGCCCTCCTCATCCCCTCACTAGTCTTAGACACCTCACTTAAATTAATTTCAAGTGAAAAAGCCTATACCTACCTTGCCCCATAGAACACCCTGTATTCTGACCTAATTTCCCAGACCCAAATTGCCTAGCTCCATCTTATTTGGCAGAAAACCAACAAAATCAATCAAAACCCTTGAGCTATTATACCTAGCATAAAATCTTGTTCATGATCTAGTCATCTTGATTGAGATCTATAAGGAGAGAGCCCTCTCCCGGCCTAGTAGAGCTAGCTACCAAGTTAAGCTTGGTTTGTGGTTACCCTAGAATTGCCTTCCTTTAGCCTAAGGTCAATCTAGGCTCCAACATAGTGGCGACCATACTAGGGAATGTGGTGTTATGTTCCTCAGCAAAATGTATCAAGTTTAGATCTGATTTTTGATGGTGGACAATGATCAGACATTGAAAGGCTGAAATCATTCACTTGGTCACTCCAAATCAGTTTCGAGATCATATCCAAGGACTCCATTGGAGGACGAACCCGACCTATAGAAACATGAAAGGACAATATGGAAAGATTAGGTCTTCAAGTTGGAATTTCATCCAAGACATTATGTTCTTTGTTATAAATTATTTCTTCTCTTTTCCCGAGAATGTCAAGAAGGCTTTACAAAGTATACTGTATTTGAGAAAAGATCCTAGACCTCCATTTGATTCTTTCCCTTTGAAGATTGTGAATACGAAATATTCACATGCCTTTGATCTTGATCAAGACCCTTCTTCTGAATCTTATGATGATTGTCTTCAAACTTATGAGCCTCAAGAGTCCAACACTGATTCTACACCTTTTGTATATATTCCTATACCTTGAAAAATTCTAGATAGATAGAAGCCTTTGATTTTACCTCCTATATCCCATGCTTTCTCTAAAAATCATTACCTATATCTACCAAGATTTGATGGTGAATGTGACAACATCACTGCTGAGAGACATGTGCTGAATTTTGAGTGTTTTCTTGACCTTTTTGAAGTTGATGAAGAGGATGTCAGTATTAGGCTTTTTGCTCTTTATTTTCAAGGCAAAGTCAAGAGTTGGTTCAAAACCCTGCCTGATGCAAGTATCTCAGATTTCTAGCAGTTCGTCAAAATTTTCCTCGACAAGTGGGTGGTCAGATAGAACCCTTTCTTGATTCTAGAAGAGTATAACCATCTAAAACGACTGCCAGTGGAGATAGTACAACAATTTTCTGCCAGATTTAACCAAATCTATTTTTCAATGTTGGTTAATATCAGACCTCCTCTTGGATCCGCTCTCTTCCACTACCCAGAAGCCTTTGATCCAGAAATGGAGTCTCAACTGAGAGAAAGGAACCTTGTAACACTTGAAGAGATGTAGAACAGTGCAGTAGATGTAGAGGCTAATCTACTGATCAAAAGGGAAAAGTTGAAGGAAGAAGAAATGAAGAACATAGATCCAGAGGAATCGATATCTTTAGAGGAAAAGCTCGACATTTGGTAAGTGCAGTGGAAGAGATGATGCAAAAAATCACCACAAGGAATGAGTATGATGTTCAAGATCATGGCTCGCTGATTGAAGAAGAACAAGTGGTTGATCCAAAACATTTCCTTTCTTATCCCAGTTATCATAGATATGATAATGATTGTTTTATAGATCATCTTGGAGAAAAGAGATCTGTTGATTTGACATGTATGCTTGATGATGTGTTTTATACTGATGATTTCCCTAAGTTTGATCAGTATGATGATGATTATGTTCTCCAAACAGAAGATAGTCTTGCATACAAATTAGCAGTTGTTTTGTGGAAGGAGGAAGTTCACTTTCAGCAGCTCGAACACAGTGATCAGCCGTTACATATCAGCTATGGAAGTGAGGAGGAAAGTGCAACAAATGTTGAAGTAAGTGAAGGATCTTTGCCTTTTTGTTTTTGTTTGTTTCAGTTCATCAGAGACAACTTTCGTGCAATCAGAAATCAATCGCCGATAAGTTTTGATCTGGACCATCTTAAGGGCAATGAAATCCTTGTTCAAGATTTCTCACATCTAGATTTTCAGCCCCCGAATTACATTGATTGTCAGGTTGTTGATGAATACTTGAAATATGGAACATATGATCAAATAATGCAAGATGATTCTGTACCATTATTTTTTGAATCATTTCAGTTTTTGAAAGGAATTTTGCATAGCATATTTTTAAATGAGAAACTTGTAGAAAATCATGCAATCTCATCAGAACTAATAGAAAATGGGTTGCAACAATTTTTTCAAGTTTTTCACGATCCAATAGCTAATGTGTTGGATGATATCTGCAATCAAAGTCCTTCTCCATTAGCTAACTGTGAGCTTGGAAAATGTATTGATACAAACTTGTTCTGACAGCTGGTTTCTTTGTCGTTTTCAGCAGGAGTCTTGTCACAAAGCTCAGATGAAAGTTTGCATTCATGGTATGAGGAGAAGCAAAGTAATCAATTGGATGAGCTAAGTCCCAGTGCACATGAATTTCAAGATCCTTATGCAATGTTTTTGGAATCAAATAGAGATTCCATATTATTCAATTTGGGAAAATTTGGATCTGTTTACAAGTTTTCATGGGAGTTGCCTTTCAGTAGTTCTCTCTTGTTGTTCATAAACAAGCACTTGTGGAGAATTAAAATAGAAGCTAGAATGCTTACTTGGTTGCATTGGTTGTTTCATTTCACTTGATCAGGTGATGAATGGAACAGTTAGAGTAGGTTTTATTGAATAAGCTCCATTTTGAGCCTCTTTTCTAGTTTGTTAGTTCTGTTTTAGTATTGAGTCAATTTTAAGTCAGTTGGTGTCATTGAGTCATCAAAATTCAGTCATATATTTTAGATTGAGTTTTTTTCACTCCATGCCCAATGGATAAGGCTACTAGGTCTACGGTGTTCTTGGCATCTCCAAGGAGCTACCATTCCCATTAGAGCCAATGTTAGTGTCAATGTCTTCACACTGCCATCAATGATCAAAATCTTCTCTTTTGCATTTCATAGTAGGAGTCCCATACTGATGAGTTTGCATTCCATTAGGTCATGGATTCACTGATGGTAGGGTTTTCTTCAAAATTTTCCCTTATGAATTGTACTTGCTAATCCTCTTTCATATATTTTAGTCATTGTTCCCTTTGCAATTCATTTCATTAGGTCTTAGGGTTTTGTCCCATTAGGTTTTAGGGTCCCACCATGGTCAAATACAATTATTAAAAAGTCATAATTTATCATTTTGAAAGCCGAAGGTAGTTATCACCTCAAAACTTGTTTTGAGGTGAAAGCATAGTATTTTGTTTTTATCTTCATTTCTTATGTAATTTTATGTTTCCATATGTAATATTGGTTCCCAGCTGCTCCTAAGCATCTAATGATGTTGCCAAGAACCTACCACTGCAAAAATCAAGTCATCACGAGCACCAGTTCACCTACAAAAGCAAAAGAGAAACACACAATAAAACCCTAAATTCCTCTCCTACTAAGCTAGGGTTGGTTATGGGAGTAGAGATATCTAATTAGAGGGGGCATAAGGAATAGAAAAATGTATGAGGCCATTTCATATCATCAAACATATGTTCTCCATCATTTGTCGAGAAGTCATTCCAAGGAACAAGCCATTCACCACACATAAGGGACGATTTTTCTTCAAACTGTTTTTCTGAGCAAGAAAAGATGAATTTGACATAAGTGAGAGAGGTTTTTGTCCATTATTGACCCAAGAAGGAAAACCTCTTTGAGTTTTTACATAGGTTTCATGGTTTGGGAGAAATATTGAAACATCATTTGCCTCAGGAGGGTTAATGCAACTCTGGAGTAACCTTGGTATCCTATATGGAATTACCAAATGACTTGCTTGATGAGTCAATGGATAAGTATACACAAAGAGATTTCAAATGAGCTATCATGAGCTCACTTTGGATTTGAGTAAGACCTTCAAAATTTGACTGCAACAACACTATGCATTTTGGCAGCCTCATTCTGCACATTTTGACCAGTCTTGGGAGATTAGACTTTTGACAGGGAAAATGAACCCCAAATTGAAATATTAAAGATGTTATGGAAAGTAGAATCAAGAAGCTTTCCAAAGAGCTATCCCACACCCAATTTTGACATCAAGAAGGTCTCCAAAAGTTGTCTGCAAACAGTGCCATGCTTTTGGAAGGTGGCGTTGTGCTCCTAGCCTAGCACTGTGCTCCTGGAGTTTCTGCCCAATGTTAAATTACACGGGCGCTGCGCTTCTGGGCTGGTACTGCGCTCCTATAGGTGGTGCTGTGCTTTGACCAGCAAAGCCTAAAAACACTTCACTCTACCAAAATTCATCAAATTTTCTTCAATTTTCCCTTTTGACAAGTAAGTATCATCATGTCTCTTGTTGTTTAGGGTGCTCATGTCAAGATTTTCTTGGTTTTTCATCTTTGAAATTAAAACCCTAATTTCTATGGTAAACGCTAGTTTTCCTACCACTCATTTCATAAGCTAAAACTCTCATCCCCACTATTTCTATCCTATCCTATCAACCCCCTCACTCATACATTTTTGCCCACACTTTCATTTACACCCATTCCTCCAAACCATTACCCATAGCACCATTCCCATCATGGAGTAGAGATCATTTATTTAGAAAATCAAAATGAAACTTTAGCTCAAAACATGCCTATGAGGGAAAAGGATGCACATATTCAAAGGTTGATGGACAAACTAGCAAGAGATAAATATACCATCACATATTTAGAACAGGAGAACAAACAGTTGAATGATAAATTGGGCCTCATGGAGCTTGAAATTCTGAAACTGAAGAAGCAAAGTGACAAAGAGGCTCATGTCACTTTGACTTCCATTGAGCAAGAAATTGAACAATATTAGGAAACTTGGCTTGAGAGGGTCAACATGCATCTTGAAGTATTAATTGAGAAGGCCAACAAGGACAAGAAAATGCTCCGGCACATGGCATATCACTACATGACCCGCAACAAAATCTGTAACATGAGGATTAGAAAATTGAAGGCAAGGATAACGAGAGATTTGGAGGAAAAAAAGAAGAAATATAGTTTGAGAATGTTGGTTGAAGCCTCCCTAGTCCATCAAAGTAGTTGATGGTGGTGTCCCATGCCAAATTTGGGCAAATTTTGAAGAGTTTTTTCATTTTTGCAATTTTGAAATTTTTAACATAGGAAATTTGCCCAGCATTGTGCTTTTTCCTGGAGCATCAGATGGATAAAAGGCTTGCATATTTGGATTGAAGATGATGAGGACATGCACCCTGGAAATTTTCAGAAGTTTTGGAGCAAATCTGGGTCACCAAAAGGTCCAAAAACTACTAAAAAATGACCTCTCTGCCTCTTTTTGGACACACAGAAGTAGTCTTGGGAGATTCAAGTTTTGATGGGGAAAATCACCTCCAAATTCAAACATTCTAGGTGTTCCAGAAACTAGACTTGTAGACCTTTCCAAGGAGCTATCATGGGTGCAATTGCGATGCCACGAAGGTCTCCAAAAGTGACCTGAAAGTGGTGCTACGCTTTTGACCAGTTTTCCCAGAGAATCAAAATTTCGCCTGTTTTGACTGTAAATTTGTTTCCTCTCTCCTCATGGATGATTTAACTGATGTAATTGATGAAATGGCATGTAACTGTAATGGTAAAATAGTTTTATAGGGTAGATTCATTAGTTATAGGTGGTTTTGAGGTAAATGAATCAATTTCCCCTTTTTTAGAGGCAAGTTGTTTGATTGCCTATAATCCAATTCTCTGTTTGGAAATGGTTGAAACAACCCCTCTTCTCATGGATTCGACCCCTAAAGGTCGGGATGAGTAGGTTAGATGTATATATTATGTGTTTTCTTGGTCATTTGGTGAGGTTTGACTCACTTGGATGCTCTGAGCTTGATTGTACACCATTGTAAGCAGTTTGGCAAAGCAATTAATAGGAATTGCAGCTATTTTTATGGGATCCTTGTGGTATGGTGTTTTAGCATAGTTCTTCTTTTTTTATCAGTTGTTTAAATATTTTATGTATGCCATCATCTATTTCACTACTTCTAATTGAATGATATCAAGATAGATAGGTAGAATCCATTGTTTGAAGTGCTCTACCTTGGGAAATCATTTAGCGTTTTATGTTTTCTGATGTTTGAGAAGGATCCATGATTTCCACATGCCCTCCTCAGCTCCTCACTGGTCATAGACACCTCAATTAAATTAATTTCAAGTGCAAAAGCATATACCTACCTTGCCCCATAGAACACCCTGTATTCTGACCTAATTTCCTAGACCCGAATTGCCTAGCTCCATCTGATCTAGCAAAAAACCAACAAAATCAATCAAAACCCTTGAGCTACTATACCTAGCATAAAATATTGTTCATGATCCAGTCATCTTGGCAAAGATCTATAAGGAGAGATCCCTCTCCCGACCTGCTAGGGCTAGCTACCAAGTTAAGCTTGGTTTGTGGTTACCCTAGAATTGCCTTCCTTCAGCCTGAGGTCAATCTAGGCTCTAACAGGGTATATTTTCTTGGACCCTTGGAGAAGGTATATTTATGACACTAATGGGTAGGGAGTATGCAACTTGGGCCAAGCAATTTAATCTTTCAATTTTATTTATTTTTTTTTTTTTATTTTTTTGTCTAAGCTCATCTATTAGGGTTGTAACTTTGTTTTGTAGTTGTTTGTCTTTCATCTAGAAAACGTTATTCTTACTTAACAATGAAATACACAAAGGAAGATATGAAGGGGTACTTACTATTCTAACAAGCTTCTTTGTCAATTTTGGTGGTGCAGTTGTTTGGTCCTCCTCATCATCCCCATACAAAATTGAAATTGAGGAAAGGCCCTCTAATCTATACCATTAGGCTACTCCTTGTATGTACTCATAGTTAGAATCAATAGAGAGAAATTTCTCAACTTGTTCTTCTGTGTCAGCAAGGTGGCTGAAATCGTGTTCCATGAATCCTTGCTACATGAATCCTTGCTCCATGACTCCTTATTCCTTCAATAAATCATGTGGATTCTCTTGCTCTTTATGTTTCTCTTCCATTTTTTCTTTTGTAACAATGGTGAGGGTTTCAAGAAATACAACAATACAACCTTTCTTTGTCATATTCTACTTGGATTTTGGCACCAATTTCGGGAATTTCTTGTATCATCTCAATCTTCTAGTGGAAGGTTTACTAAACAATATTTCTACTTCTTCATAATATTCTTGTTCATCTCTTTTCTATGGGGAATTAGAAGCAGAACCCTTAGAAACCCTTGTATTTTGAACACTAGGTGGATCGAATTCCAAATGGAAAGGTTCATGGGGAAAAGTTGCAGTTGCTAGGGAATCCTCTGGAGGGGTAGCAATATACACATGCAATGGCCTTACAACTAGTTCATCTCAAGTTCTCCCTTCCCTTTACAACACACTAACCACCAAAATTTTAATGAGGAAATGGCGGGACAAACTTTCCAATGGGAACTTTGATTTCTGCACTGATCAGGCCATATATTCTAGGGTTTTTGGAAGAAATAAAGGCATCCTAACCAACCTTCCATGACGCAAGTGGTCTAACAACCATAGGTGCTAGTAATAAATAACGACATAGCTTCCTTCGCACGTGAAATATTTTTGGAGAAGGAATGCATCACCATTCCAGGGTTGTGGTAATCCCTTCCTGTCGAATCCTATGCTTATATTCTGCAGTTGTTCACCTACCTCAAGGAATTTCCGTAAAACATCAAGTTGGGGATTTTAGGGCACATACCATTTTTCTCCTATTTAGGGTAACCCTGTTACCTTAGAACTACACTCCCTATAATGCATGGAAAATTATAGAGCTATGTCATGGTTATACCCTTGCAACCTGTGAATATACTCCATCCAATAGACCTATTTAAAAAATGGTCTAATTTTTTAAAATTCGTGTAGAAATTCTTTTGTAGGTTCTCTGCAAACTCATGGGCCTCCCATATTTAGTCCGAGTTCAGATTTATTATGGTCATTTTTTGGAATTTCAACAGTTTGAATGTAGGAGAATGGAAAGCAATGGAAGAGTTGAGGGTAAGCATGTAATAATGCATTCTAGTAATAATGTAATCATGTGGTGTCGTCTATTGTGGTGGCCTTTTGGCATCAAGCGTTCATTGTTGCCGTGATCAAGGGAGATTCCCTTTGTATACAGTTAGGAGTTTACACAATGGTGACCATTGGAATGGGAGGGCAAGTTGTCAACCATTTGGCATCAACTGTTCATTAATGCCATGATCATGAGAGGTTCCCGTTGTATGTAGTCAGGAGTTCTGCAACGATGACCATTGGAATGGGAGGGAGAGTTGTCAACCATTTGGCATCAGCCGTTTCTTTCTTCCGTGATCACAAGAGATTCCCCTTGTGCGTAATCAGGAGTTTCCGCAATGATGACCATTGCAATGGGAGGGCGAGTTTCCACAGCTGATGCAATTGATTTAGGGCGACCTTGACATTTTTCCATACGAAAAAAATTAAAGCTTGTTTATGTGCAACTTTGTGAGCCCATGCACCGTTACACTCACTCCTTAAATTACTTACCTTAAAAAATATTGGTTACAATTTATTAGTTAACATTGAATGCATATTATAATTTTGTAGGATTATCAAGTTAACTTCATTGATTTGTAGGATGTTCATATCAGTTTCACCATTTTGCAGGCTTAGTTGTTGTTGTTTTCATGTATGTTAGAATGCACTTTAATTCAATTCACCTAATATTGTGGCTAAAGATGTTGATAATGGAGAAATTCACAACAATTGAATGGTTTGTTTGGTTATTTATACAATTATGTCCATTAAATGAGGTTGGATCTATCAATTGGAAAAATGCAAAATGTCACAATTGCATTCTTCATATCACCATATATAAAGGACAAATTAAATAATAATGATTGAGATATAAGTTATCCTTGTTGGCTTGTAACCAAGGGTATCTCACATAAATTGTCATGTTAGGGGCTTCTTTAAGAATTTGAGCTCATTATACTTGTATAAATTTTGCATGTGCTACTCATGATAATGAATGAATGAATGTTCCTAGAATTTATTTTGCATATTACATCCTTGAAACTCCATTTATTCTTTCTAACTAAGTATAAATTCCTATACTAGCTGTGAAGATGCCTATGGTGATAGTCAGAATTTGTTTGAAGTTGTTGTTGTGCCCTCTTGCTTTAGCCTATTAACTAGGAATGCTAGTTTGTGAAACAACAAGTTCAAAAACCCTAAGTGCAAAACCTTAGCTGCAGGCCCCTATGTGCATTGTGTAGGAAAAAACCTTAAGTGAAAAACCCTAGGTGGAAACCCTTGCATTGTTAAATATGTTAACCCTAGGTAATGAAACCCTAACATTGCTTGCTGAAGATGAAAACCCTAGGTGCATTGAAAAGTCATTTCCAAAGGAATCCCTCATATGCATCGATGAAATCCTAAGATGACCTAAGGAATGAATGCATGAATGAAGCACTAGAGTAATACGATAAGTGCATTAAATCCTAGGAATTCACTATGTCCTTACCCTAATGGATGAACAACACACGTGGAGAAACCCTAGCATGAAATATAACCTAAGAAGGCAATGACATGAAGCATATATAAGAAGCACTAACATTCTCCAAGGCATGTCAATATGATAGAAAAACCCTAGCTACAAGTTCAAAACCCTAGATTCAAAACCCTAGGTGCATTGTCTATGAGAAAACCTTAAGAATAAAACCCTAGGTGCATAGTCTAGGAGAAAACCCTAACTGTAAACCCTTGCATTGTTAAAGATTATAATGTTGGGTAATGAAACCCTAACATTATTTGTTAAAGCTACAAGCATTGATGAAACCCTAAAATGACAGAGTAATGAATGCATGAATGAAGCACTACATGAATATGATAAGTGCATAAAATACTAAGTATTAAAGATGCCCTTACCATAATGGATGAAGAACACTTGTGATAAAGAAAATGTTAATGGATGAAGAAAACATGAATAACACATAGCATGAAAGTTTCCCTAGCAAGACAATGTGAGAAAGCATATATAAGAAGAACTAACATTGTCCAAGGCATGTCGATATGATGGAAAACCCTGGCTACAAGTTCAAACTCCTGGAAACAAGTTCAAAACCCTAGCAACAAGTTCAGAACCCTAAGTGAAAAACCATAGGTGTAAACCCCATGGTGCATTTTCCACAAGAAAACCCTAAGTTCAAAACCCTAGGTGCATTGTCAAGGAGAAAACCATGAGTGCAAAACTCTAGGTGCAAACCTTTGCATTGTTAAAGATGATACCCCTGAAATTCTTCACATCTCGTGAACTAAAAACGTTTGAGAGAGAAAGAGAGTAAAGGTTCTTGGTGGAATATTACAGTGGTTATACTTTTGTAAGATCTATTTGATTGTATGCAATATCTAACCATAGATAAAAAAAACCTAGCAGCAAGGAGCTGAATTCTTCATAACATGTGAACTAGAAATTTATGAGAGAGAAAGAGAGTACCCTATTCTATAGGAGACTTGTAGGAGACCTCCATTTGGCATGAAAAAAAGACATCTAAAAATTTGCTGAATTTTGGACTTTAGTATTCCTATACAATTTTGACCCGTGACTCTGAATTTTTAGACTGTGGTATCTCTTTGCAACCTGGGCCATCTTAGCACACTTCGGGTCTGTCCAAAAATAAACCCCTGTACTCTTGGATATGTGGAATTATGGGTGTTGGAAATTTATGATAGATCTAACCTCTGGAGTAGTAAATTGTTGGAACCCTTGATTGGAAATGTGAAGAAGTATTGAAGGCATTCTAAGGTCTTGTTTTGTACATCTTTTAAAATACTTTTGGAGTCCTCGTTATTTGTTAATAAATTTTTGTATTTTGTTGTTCATTATTGGGTTCTACTTAAAGTGATCTTAAATGGTAAAATAACATTTGTAAAAGAAAATATTGATTCAACCCCCACCCCTCTTAGTATTTTGGAGCAGATAGAAAAAATTGAATTGTAATTCAAATGAAACAACAACTGAAATGAACTATTAGACACAACTGAATTTTAATCAAAATGACACATCTGAAATGTAATCACAATGTAATTCCATTAATGAAATTGACTAAAAAATATGCTCCTTACATACACATTGTGTTGAGATATAAAAAAGGTACCAAAAAATAAAGTGAGATCATATATAAAAAATAGAGCTCATATAAATACATCAAAAAGGATGGACATAATGGTTGTTTATGCTGCTACAATAACATCATAAGAAATAAAAAACACCATAATAGCCTCGATAACAATCAAAAGAACAATCCCGGATCCGGGTGATGTCCTGGCCATCAATGTTACTCATGCAAATTAATAGTCCCAGGTACCGCCACCTGCTTTGCAGCGTGGAGCCCCAGATTTCATTTGGTCGCGGGAAGAATGTTTTTATGACTACAGATTGGGGCAGGCCGGTGCCATTAATGCAGGTCGATGCCCGAAGCTGCCATTAGGGCTATTTACATGGAGATCCCCTTCATTTTTTCCACTTCTAGTGTTCAGGCTTCTGGTGCTCAGTTTGTTCTTCAGCTATGTTGTGAAGGTGAGAACGCGCCCGTTTTCAGAGGTGAGATTCAAGCCTATTCAGGTTTGAATTTGCAGCACCTCAACTTTACCTGCGCGCTACACAGAGGAACTCGTTCGATGGCTTGGGGAAACACCGATAAGGTGATGGAAGGCAAGGAGCCCCCCAGTTAGGATGACGCATGTCAGGATGTCGAGGAGACACGGGGAGAAGCTGAGAAAAATGAATAACTTGCGGTGTGGTTTGCCTTTTTTGGTTCTTCGGTGGATGCTCTGGGAGCATTTCCCAGGCATTTTGGCCATGGCTCAGCTTGATAGCATCAATTCCAATTTTGGGTCTCTCATCAACGCGGCGTTTGTTCTTTCCCTGGACCCGGGCTACCAGTTCTGTTTCTCTGTTTTTCTTCTTGTCTATGACTCTCTGTATGCTTGTAAAGCCAATATAATTAGTTGTATGTCTCTGATTCTCCCCGGTTTTTAGAGTAATGGGGCAGTTTTGTAATGTGAATGGCTTGCGGGCTCCTGCCCTTGCAGCCGCCCACATATGTAAAAATATTTTGATTTCCAGTTAATAGAATTAGATGTTACAGAGAAAAAAAACAATCAAAAGAACAATGCTTTCATTAACATGCCACGTATATCAATGTTTGTGAATAACAATTGATGGAGCACATGTTGATTCCACATATCTTGCAAATCCTCCTCCATTAGATGTTGTTTCACATAGTATATCATCATCAACCCTTTGAACGTATGATTGGTAAGTTATGTTAAAGCTATGAAATTATGAAGCATTGCTTTTTGCTTGTTTGTGGAGGGGTTTCAAATTTTGTCTTCTGAATTGGTAAATTCCATTCATTTGATTTCTTATCAATTTTGAATTGGTGTAAGTGACAATGTCACTTGCACCATAATTTGTTTATGCTCTTAGCCATCAACTAGGGAAAGATAATAAACTTCATTGTTGGTGGCTCTCCCATGAATTTCTCTATTTTTATTTATGGAATTGACCTAGTGCTTTATTGTGAAGTACAAATCTAGTCTGTGCTTGACCTGTGTTTGGATGGCACCAAACCTGAATGATCAAGATCTACTTTTGCACCATCTTCAAAACAAGAAAATAGTTTAAATGAAAAAAAATTAATGAAATATTGTTAGAGTGGCGACAAATCACTATTACAGTGGCGAAAAATCATTGTTACAGTGAAAAAAATCCTTGTTATAGTGGCTGCAAATCACTATTACAGTGCTGATAACTCATTGTTATAGTGGCGGAAACTCCCTGCTATAGTGGCAGCAAATCACTGTTACAGTGGCAACAACTCGGGATGAAAATGGACACTTCATTATGATAATACAGAAAATATTATTTCATATTGTTAGTCAAATCATATATCTATGAACAAGAATTTTAAAAGGTTGCAAGGCATGTTAACTTCCCATGTTTACTACATTGACCTAGATTTACTATGTTGACCTAGTGTTACTACATTGACCTACATTTACTAGGTTAACCTAAATCTATTAGTTTGACCATGGTTTACTAGGTAGACCTATGTTTACTACATTGACCTACATTTACTATGTTCACCTAGTGTGACTACGTTGACCTACGTTTACGAGGTTGACATACATTTATTAGGTTTACAAGTTTAATAGGTTTCCTTAGGTTTACAATGTTGACCTAGGTTTATTAGGTTTACTAGTTCGACTTATGTTTAAGGTTGATTTAGGTTTACTACATTGATCTATGTTTACTAGATTTTCTAGGTAAGCTATAGTCAAGCATGGTCAACTAGTCAACGATAATCAACGATGGTCAACCCTAGTCAATGGTTGTCACCATGGTTGGTTGTTGTAAACCTTGGTTGATCACTTTCAACATTGTCAAATATGAACAACCATGACAAACCATAGTCAATTATAATCTATCATAGATAACTAAAGTTTAATGTGGAGAACCATGTTCATCCATAGTCAACTAAATATTTTCCATAATAAACCCTCCTCAACCATAACTTGAACATATTTAGCCCTAGTAAGCCACATTTAATTTTTAATAATTTGATTGCTATCAATTTTTAGCTCTTATTAGTGAAAAATAATTATCTTATGAAATAATCATCACTATAATAATAATCAAATGATAAAAGTGAAAAAATTCAATTTATTTGCATTCTAGCGGAAGTTATAACAATACTAATTTTTTATTCTATAGGAAATATTAAAATAATAATTATTTTATTTTAGTGGAAGTTATAACAATATTTATTTTTGTACTTTTATGGAAGTTATAATTGAATGTTGAGATTAAGTTAGGCATCATATTTGTACTAATTATTCACTAGTTAAATTACAGGTTTACAATTAGAGTAACTATCCTTAACTTAGAAAATTTCATAGTCATTCTAAGATTTTATTTTATCTTTTTTCCTTATTATAAATACCTTTATTCGCATTTAGAAAACAAATTCAAAGAACATGTACCAAAAGCAAGTAGTTGTTCATTTCAATTCCACTAATAAGTTCCTTTTTTATGTAGCACTTTTACACTTTTCTTTTATTATGATGTTATTATGTTTGGAGTACTCCTTTTCAAATATATTAAGAAAGATAATTAATACTTGTTATTTGGGAAAAATTTAATAGAAAAATGTATAATTTCAACCAGATAAGAGAGAACATTGATGACAATTATATTGAATGCCAACAAGCAGGAAATATCGTTTTATGAAGGACTTGATTATGAAGATCACTGTTTATTCTCAATATCCCTCAACTTCTAAAATTTTATTCAACTGTCACAATTTTCGAGTATCAGTTAACTTAGACCAATGTTAAATTTATTCATTTGTCACAGTTTTTGAGTATTACCCTAACTAATTCAAATGTTAAATTTGTTCATCTGTCACACTTTTGGAGTACCAATTAATTTTGAAAAATGTTGTTATCGATACTTACTTTCCAGCCCACATCTGAATAAAAAAGTTATTGAAATAAGGAATTGTTAGGAGAGGGGGGAGTTGAATAAGTATTTGTTAAACTCTTTTGATTTTTCTATTATGCTTATAGTCCCTTCTTATATTCTATTGATGGTGCTAGATCCACCAACATCAGGGGATCACCCTGGTATGAAGTCCCAACTAGACCTCACACCATTTGGTGTGGGAGTCCCATCCGGTACGATGGCCCCGTTTCCATTATCTTAAGGATATGCCTCAACTCTTGCTTTTCAGCACATGAGAGTGGTTTTCTTTCTCTTCGAGAAGTGAGGTTCATGTGCCTAATGAGTGTAAGTGTCACTTGTGTCAACGGTTCTTTCACCCTAGAGGGAGAGGGTGGGAGTGAGTCCCAAGTTGGTTGGGAGAAGTCCCAACTATGTTAGGAAAACACAACACAATAGGACATGCACAGCTTCCGGTGGAAAAGTCCACACGGATGCAGTAGTCAGAACAAACAAGGGAAGATAACATGTATAACACTCAATAGATTACTCCACATGGGTAAAATGATTGTTATAGCAGGTTTTATGCGAAAGGTCTGTCTAATGTCTGAGAGAGTAGTCTACACAGGTGAGAAAACGTTAAAAACATATACAGCACATTTCCATTTATAGATTATTTATTACAATAAGTGAAATAAGTTTAGATGTAGAACATAGGTTAAAGCAACATGCATCACAAGTGTTAAAGATTAGTCTTACAACAATTACAATACATTTGTGAAAACATGCTGGCCTGTTGGCAGGCTTCTGAATTAAGCGAATGTTCCAAGACACATCGTTACACCATACATCACTAAACTTGAGTGCAGGGCGTTGGAGCCACTACTTACTCCTCAAAGAAAAGATTACAGACTCTCTTGGCTATGTGGGAGGATCTGAGGTGAAAATTCCTTTGCATGTACAAATGAGGGGGTATTTATAGCCAAGGGTGAAAACTGACCCTTGTCGCTATTCGACTACCCTCATGACTATTTGACTTCCATGACTTTTCGACTTTACATGACTCTTTGTACAACAAGTGGGTCTCTTCGACTTCCACATTACATTACATTGATTGACAACATAGCCCATAATGGAGATGTGGGTGACATGATGCATGACATGACTCGACATGACAGTGTTGGTACATTCGTGCTTCTGCTGGAGTACATTTCGAGCTATAGTTCTACTGGGTAATGGATGTCTTCATGGTGTATCACAGCTTCACCTACACATGGAAAAGTGTGCAGAGTCTTCAATCGTCTTTGGTTCGCTTGATGATGCTTAGGCATATTTCTCCTTGCTTGCATGTTGGAAGGCTTGACAGGCTCATATGTTCGTGAAAGTTGTATGTTTGTCTGTTCATCTGTTTGTGAGCATATCTTGCATGTTTTCTTGTACGTCTGTTCACAAACATATCTTTGCATGATCATCCATTCGTGAGCACATCTCTTCCCATGCATTTTTTTTTCATCCGTTGGTGAACCTGTCCTTCTCCACATGCTCCCTTCGTTCATCTATTTGTCGTCTTGCCACGTTTGTTGGTGTACCTATACTTGGAGTCACTCATGATGAGATCACATCAAATCCAAAACCTCTTAGTCTACCATGACACATGATCATTTCAAATGAAGTTGACCGACAGAGGCAACAAGGTTGTGAAGCGGGATGATGGCTACAGGCACTACTGATGAAAAATGCGCAAGAGTCACTGAGTGATGAAGATGGGAATTCTAAGTTGACAGTGACTGTCTGCGAGGTCTGGTTTGGATGGAAGGAAAAATTGCACAAATTTTGGGAGGGACAGTCAGGGCTGCAGGAATGCAAGGTAGGCAGGGTTTGCGCAGTTTTTGGAACAAGCAGGCAGCATGGGATGGAAGGCCAAATTTGCACATTTTTTTGGAGGAATTGGCTGGGCTGCAAGGAGGGTCAACAAGCAAAGATTGCGTAGTTTTTGGGAGGAATTGCCCGAGAACCTGGAAGCCAAAACTACGCAATTCCCAAAGGGAACTGGCAGTTGGCTGTTGCGATCACTGGCATCCAAAACTTTGCAATTCCCAGAGGCAACTAGAAGTTGGCTGCTGGGGTCAATGACATCTAAAACTGTGCAATTCTTCGAGGGAACTGGTAGTTGGCTGCTAGGCCACTGGCAGAAAAAACTGCGTAATTCCTAGAGGGAACTGACAGTCTGCTGCTAGGAGCTGCTAGAAGATGAAATTACACTAAGGCTGGAAGGCCGACCTGCTGATCATCTCTGCACGATTTTTGAGCTGAGTGGACTACTGGGCAATTAAAGGCTTGCTCATGAAAACTATGAAATTTCTTGGATGAGCAGTCGGTTGACTGCTAGGATGAATGACTAGGAAAACTGCGCAATTTTGTGAGGGAGACAGGGATGGGCACTTGGTGTCTGTCTAGCCTGTCTGCACAATTTCCTCAGTCATATGAGAGAGTAAGGTCAGTGGCCTCTGTGCAATTTTTGAGGGTATTCAGTCCCGTAGTGACTGCTGGGTCCGATTGTTCGGGTGGTCAGTATGAAAGTAGATTGAATTGCTTATGAGAAGTGCAACTTGAAAATACTTTCTTGATTCTTCTGTGTTGTTCTGGCTGACATTCGATTGAGTTGATGGTAAGGTAATGGTTCGGCTATCAGAGGGGATTATGGTTGTCAGAACTTCAACAAAACTGACTAATTGTGTGAGCGATCGAAAGATGCATAGGCAATCATGAAAACACACACTCACATGACCTGACAACGAAACGGATCCAACCATCTAGACACACATGTTAAACATGACTAACCAATGGTGCAAGTGACAAGCGTGACACTCATGATTCATTGTTCATTAATCGAGATGAAACTTGCATAATAGTGAATGTCACTCCATGTGTGAGTGCGACAGATGCTTTCATAGCGAACACAACAAGCACATACGAAGCAAAGACTTTGAGCATAAGCATGACTTAGACACCATCATGCAGAAACTTGAAAGAAATGAACAAGCAAGGAAGATACAAGGACTCACAGGATCTCACTGAGTGAACCCAAGTGTGTGCAGTCATCAAGTGAAACTCTCAAGGGAAGCTCCGAAATTGGGTGCATATCATTGGAAAACTCTTCCAGAGTAATTTTTGTTGGATAGGGTTAGATGTAGATTTTGATTCCACTTTCTACCTTTGAGATGGTTACAAAATCACTACCACACTTTGCTCCTTGACTCTTGTTTTAGTGCTTGGAAAGTTGAACTCCCAACCACCATAGTCATATTTTTATGGATTCTCTAGTAAGCCTGCTATTGTGATGATTCTCTACATAAAGCCTCCAACTACCATAGAATTCCTCCCAAAAACCCAATCATCATGATGGCCCTTGTTGACATCAATGCCAATACTAACAAAACCACCCATACACCACTAGTTTTCCAACAATCTCCCCCTTTGGCATTGATGGGAACACCATAAGTGTTGGCTTGTTGGGGCCTGACTTGGGTTTGGAGTTAATTAGCCAAACAAATCCCTATACTACTGACACTTTCGGCAACAGTCCGCAGAGAGTGGACTGAGGTCTCACCCGAGGTAGTATGGGAGGGTGCTAGAACCCATTTTTCACACCCTTGAGATGTCTGAGAGGCTTGACTGGTCCTTTGTTTGTTCCTGCATGTAGGTGGCTTCGCACACCTTTCATTCCTCGCAGCCTGATACCTTGCCTTCGTGCAACCCTAACCAGGCACTGTTTCGATCCCTGCGCTATTTCCCGAGACATTATTTATCTTCTAGTATTAATTAAGCGCCTTCACCTACTTAAAAGTCTTAAGTTATACTTAACAATACAAAAAATTCATATAGGTTCACGCAGTAAATAAACAATATACTTGTAAATTCAATCCAATCATGTATTAAACCAGAAAAAGATACATAAAATTATAGTGAAACTTCTCTTTATTGATTCTTCCAATAGTTACAGACTCGACCTGACATGTGCACTCAACTGCATGGGTCTACGCACTCAGTTGCGGACGACTAGGCCTTTGTGCACTCAGCTGCAGAGCCTTCTCCTTCTCTATGACCCATAGACACACTTTACACTTCGACTCAATCACTTAGATTTCTCATGCTTCTCTTCTATTAGTTATATTTTACACTTAGAGCCTCGCTCTATTTATACAATCCCATGGTCCACGAACCATGGGTAGGTGTATCCAGCCAACATTACATTACAAAAACTAGGGTGGACAACCCCATGACTATATTATACTTTCACACCCAGTGCTCGCAATTCACAAAGCTTTTACAACAAGATTCGGCCAAAACTTAGGTTTTAAGCCCCAAAACATGCCTTGGGGGGATTCCATGCCCAACAAGCCCCCAACACAAACATCATGACTCGCCCTTGAGTCACTCTGTCGGCGTGGAGTCCCTCCAACTGTTCTCGAACTGCGGCAAGGTCAACAACACACTAAGCTGCTGCTTGTTGGATCTACTACATACGTTGTTCTGAGACCTCTGTGTCGGAAGTGCTTCTCTAAATTAATGCATGCATCCCTTGCATTTGTGCAAGCTTGCCTTCAATTTATGTTGTGATGGTGAAGGCCTCGTCGATCGAAGGCTGAACACATGCCTTCAGGACTGCTTCCTTGTTTCGTGCCGTGTCCACCTATTCTTTCAGCGCTTTAGCCTGTTGCATCCGTGTGAGCCTCTGAGTGAGGGCCACCGTCTGCACAGTTCCTTTGACGTTGTCATACTACTGTTGGAGTTCTCCTGCCTCTGTCTCTAAGCACTAGATGTTGGGGTCCTCCTACAGATTTGTGAGGACCTCAAATGATTCTTCCAACATGCTAGTGTAGTCTCGCACTGCACTACCAATTTCCTCCAATCCCACTGTAAGAGCGCTAGCACGCTATTCTTTGACTTCTAGGGGGCTGGACGGCTGTGGTTTTAACCACAGCTTAGCAATCTAAAGGTTTAGCTCTAGCTGAACCTTTTTCATTTCTTCCCTTGCCTCACATACCCTTGCTACTAACCTGTGGATCCACGCCTCTCCTGGCATGTCTGCTGGGATGGCCAGCTTCGGGATGCTTTGGAAAGCGTCATCTATTACATGTACCAACTGTTGATTCTGCGACACCACTTCACCATGTTGCAAGCTCAATTGTTCCATATTTATTTTATACTCGATGAGGACTTGGAGTGTGCAACTGTCCCTAGCTCGCAACTCAGCTGTTATCCCATCCTGTAAAAAATATAACGTCTCCCACGGGAGTGTAGCTATGTTGATACCGAGACCTTTTAGTGTACTAACCGTAGGCCTATCGGCCTCATTTTTTGTCACTAGTGCCCCTTCTGGCAGCACTGTGGTATTCATCATTTGTACATGCAACATCTATTCTGCTGCCATTGTTCTGATTGCGAGGCTATTTGAAAAGATACTAGCCCAAGGAGGGCATACTTGCAATTCCTGTAGCTGCGCTCTAAGGGACCCCAACACAATCTGGTTCTCCTGCATGAAATTTTGGAGGGCCTTAGAGGTGACATCATGCACTATCTCTCCGATGTCGTGTAGATCACCCTCGGTTAGGGTGATCAAGTCAATCGACAACTTCGATGCCTTGACCTTCTTACGTGACCCTATCTGCTCGGCTAGGTGTTGGCGCTTCAACTATGTTGACGCGGTTCGTGGGTTTATGCCTTCCTATTCTTCCTTGCTTCCTGCCCATGTGAAGGAGACAGTTGACCCTTGTGCGCCTTCATGGCTGTCTCCTGCGCTACTACTACTGCTACTGCGGCCTATTCCTGCTCAAGTGTTGTCCATGCAGTGTCCCGTGCCGCCCGTAGTTCTACTACCATTGCTCCCTTCCTTCGCTTTTCAGCCAATTGTGTCATGCACAGCTTAGCCTCGTCTTTATTTCTTTGTGTTGCTGACTTCTCTATCTCTGTGATGTCTGGGTTGCGCCACTCTAGCAGCCATGCTTCCAGTACGTTAAAAATGACGTCGTTTATGGCTACAAAGGGTAGCTTTATCCACTATTTGGTCGGGTCCTTGCGCACTCTGATGTAAATGTTGTGGATGTCCGCTTTGAATTTCGCAAAACTCTGCAAGCTGTTGTAGATAGTGGGTGACAACTATGGCTTGCACTTGATCTCCATTCTGAGGTTCATCTCCATGAACACCCAGAATATTTTACTGTCACGGATCCTCTTGGCATCCTTTGTGGCCCAAAGCGAAGCATACTTTGAGGCCTCTAGCAGGTCCCTGTCAATTATGGAGAATTGACTATCCTCTGGTGATTCCCCTGCCACAAGCACTATGGACAACAAAAGCCATGCATAGTGGAATGTTTTGTCCTCTTCCTGAGCTTTGTAGCAATTCTCTAAAAACTCCTTGCAAAGGAACTCGAACGAGTTAAACTGGACCCCCTCCACACACTGCTCAGCTAGTGCAACCACCGGTGCGGGTACTTCATCTACACAAAACTTGCACATAACCTTACCAGCCAGTATTTGGGTTGCCATTTTCACCACTTTGTCACTGATGCTGGATATGGCGTAACCCCTTTTCTTCTTCACCAGCTTGTATTTTTTCTTCATGGCCTCCGCGATGGCCAAGTCACTACTCTTCCCCTCCAAGATGTCTGCAGGGTCCTCTCCTTTGCATGGAAGTTGGGAGATGCAGTGAATCAAGTCTGCCGTGATGGGGATGGGCTCCTCTAGCCACAAATACCCTTCATGCACTAGGCAGAGCAGCTGCTTGATGACGAAAATGGTTATTGGGGTACTGTAGAAATGCGGCACACAAAGCAGGTTCAATAACCTAGCCTTTTCCACTCCGCACAACCACTTTCATGGCTCTAATTATGTAACCCCCACCGTGGTGTTCTTCTTGGGCTTCATGAGGTGCCTGTTCTCTAGGTGAGGGAACTTCTTGTGGCCAGTGAGGTCCCAATCTTTGAATTTTAGGCTCGGCACCCATCCTAGGAGCATGCCCTAAAAAACAATGTTGTCTGGGAGGAGCGGGGTCTAGAGCGAGCTCTTGGTCTTGTTCAGGTCCTTGGGCACTTTAGCCTTCCCTTGTCGTGGGGGGACATATATGGGAAATTTTTTCGGGGGGCGCGTAGGCTAAATTTCCTCCTCCATGCCTTCATCCTCATATTTTGTGATGATTAGGTCCACCAGGTCTTCCCCTTCTTCATCGATCTCTATGGTGACGACTTTCCCCTTCTCCTCCATTGACAGCTTGGTGCGCAACGGGTTTAGCAGAGATGCACGTACGAGAACCATCGCTTGTTTGTCCTTCTTGGGTCTTGGCGTGCGTGGTGATTTTGGGATTTCTGCCACAATCCTGGCACCTTCTAGAGCATCCCCCACAGTCAAGGTCTACGCGGCCTCCTCGATGGTCATTTCGGTTATCTCCGTAACATCCTCAGCTATTGCCATCGTATCTGTCCAGAAATCTAGCACTTGCAAACTCAGGGGCTCAATCAACACTTGGCACACAACAATCAAGGCTCTCCTTAATAGCTCAATTCGCAAATGACCAAGTTTTGTTTGCTGGGTAGCACTTTATAATTTATAACACTTTTTGAATTTGATTTCGACCGTTCCCCCCAAATCCGGTTCATTAATGCTCCCTTGGCGGTAGATTTTCCCAAATCTTGCCCATAAATCATGTCTTAAATCCCTGGCACCCACTTCATTTGGTCTCAAGTCGAGCATCCCATCATGAATAGTGACTTCAACGGTCACTTTCTGGTCAACCCGCATAGCAGCGCAGCTCCCCATGCGCGGTCATGGACCTTGTGACTCTTTTCTTCTATGCGCAGCTCTTGGGCAGAATAGTTTATAGTCTCGCGCTTCCTTTCAGCTACCTAAAGTGTTAAGACTGTACTTCCTCTGACTAGTCAAGTGGTCGCACCACCTGAGTAAAGTTTCGTCCTATCATCCCTCATGCTTCTTGGAAAATACCCACCTTTGGTCAGCATTGCGCACTTTACCATCTGCAACGTGCTACCCTGGTCAATACGCTTAGCAATGTGTGGTCCAAGCCAAGGCATCAGACTAATTAATTCGTAGTGATAGGCATTAAACCTGTCATCACAATCGTACACATCCTGCCTTATCACCCTATTTTTTTTCCGATAAAATCTTCTTTTATCTCATCCTCCAGCTTCTTGAATTTCACGTCCACCAGAGTGCTTCTCTTCCTTAATCATATCCTTTCTTTTTCAATTTCTTGGAGTCTGAGATTTCCCTGATGGATTTCTGCTTCCAAGGTTCTGTGAACCGTCGTATCTATCGGTGCTATCATGCACAGTCTAAGATCTCCAAGTACTATAGGGCTTACTGTGGTTTTTTCATACTCTAGCCTTGGTGGTGCCTATGCGGTTAGGTTCTTGCATGTAGTCCTATAAGCCCATAGAACCACTGGTACGCACAGGTCCCAGTCAATTTGGTTCACATTGTGGACCTTGTTTAGTGCTTCACGTACTTTGGTAAAAGCTTTTATGTGGATATTCTTCTGTGCACTTGGACTTTCCATACTTCGTGGTCCCAACCAGAGGGGTTGTTCGTGCCATGGCCTTACGTGTACTTGCTTATTGATCGTGTCTCCTTTTGCGAGGATGGTGTGAATTCATGCAAGTTTTATGCCATATGCCTCTATTCGCCTAGATAGATGGGTGTGTAGGCCGGTTCATCTGTCATACTTGTCTTTCAATTGCATCTGAGGCTTCCCAAACCACATGCACATCATCCTTCTGCGTTCGCGCTAGTCCTCAAACCTTCTTTGGTGCGTATCCTGCCATCTTGCGGGTGTAGCTCGCAGTACCCATTTTAGAGCATCGAAATGCTATTGTTCTAGTACTTCTCTTTCAAATTTGTTCAGGAAGTCATCCACCTTGCTCAACCTGTCATATGTAGGTAGATCTCTTACTTCTATTGCCACGCAACGTAGTGACCTTGTCATCATGTTACAGTTGAGCGTGGTTATCTCATGTAACCAGTTCTACCATCGTTCTATCTCTTTGTCAGAATCTGATGTGAAAGAAATTTTGCGCTCCCAAGAGATTTGGCCATCTGTGGTTGGATTTACCCAATCTTGCTTCCGCATAGTTAACTTGTAGATGCAGTCCAGACTGTCGTCGCTGTTGTAGTTACACACTGGTGCTGTGTAGCGCGATCCTTCTGTACGGTCTAAAGGTACCACAACACATAGAGACTTTTTCTCAAAGATCATCTTGCGCTTCTTTAGATTTGTCACTCCATTCATGTCAGTGGCCGAATCTATTCCCAATAGCACGGGGTAGGGACTGCTGTCATCAACAATCTCTATCAATTTGAAATCTGCTAGCACGCTTGCTCCTTCAATGTCTACTATGATTCCCTGCAACCTCCCCATAGGTAGGATCTTTTGTTGGTTCGCCATTAGCAGTTGGATAGGAGACCATTGTAGCACAGGACTGCCCATGTGTTCCCATGTCTACTTTGGTAGGACATTCACGTCTGATCCTAGATCCAGAATCACTTGGTCCATCTCATATTCCCCGATCTGCACGGTCAATCTCATCTCCCTTCCTATTCGCGTCATGTGCTTCCCAAGATTCCAGACTATGTGCGGTTCTCCTGACGCGGTCCTAGTGCATATATTTATGAGTTCTTGCAGCCCATTTACAGCCTTGTTGTCACGCAACAACGTAGTGAGCATCGATGGGTCCATTTCTAGCTCTAGTTTGTCTTTACTTCCTGAAGTGGAGGCATCCACGAAGCTCCTCTTAGCTTCCATGATGGTCTCCTTAGCGCACTCCAAATCAAATTCTAGTTCTTTTGTTGGGGCCTTGCAAACCCAGGTACTTTCTTCAGGCTGCCTTCCTTTTTCATCCCCTGTCGTAATACAACTTTGGAGCACGATATTTACATTATGGTCTTCCTTGCGCGGCTCAGACCTCATCATTTGCAGGTTCTGAGTTGGGGTAGGTTGGAGTGCTCCTTTATTGTGCAATCTCGCTATCAGTGTTTGACAATCCTCTATCTCATGATCAAACAATGTACAATAAAAGCATGATGGCCGCGTTGGATTCATACAATTGCGGGCATAATGTCCCGGCCCTCCACAATTGTAACATATCAGCTATCCATGACCTCTTTCTAGTCCCCCTCCACCTCGGCCTCGTCTGCGCCCCTGAAATTCGGTGCACTCCATTCTTGTGTTTTGATCGAGGGCCCATGTTTTGGCTTGAACTCTGTAGGTAGGAGTTCGACCCATCATTATTTCATAACTTCTAAAGGTGCGCTCATCATGTTATAATGACCTACAAAAATTACAGAACAACTGGTGGGAATTCTGTGTATACTTCTGTAATAGATGGCAGTTATCTGTAGCATGCTTTCCTCCTATCTAAAAAATTGCGCACCATAACATAGGCACCGCACTTGGTCCTGCTTGTGCCTCCAATCTTAGTGGCATTGGCCCTCCTCGCGCAAGGTAATTCGTGAACACTGGGCAGTGGTCCTTTTCATGCCCCTGGCCCTTGCATTTTATGCACCACACCTTGTTGCGTGCTACTAGGTGAGCCGTCCTATCTTGTTTCAAACTCTGCATCTCAAGGCATAAGTTTTTCAATTGCGCGTGAATCTACTAAACTCCTAGGTTAGAATCTTGTATCGAAGTCTCATGCAATCTCATCACGACCTCCAGAGCCTCAGCCTGAGTGGTTAGCCTTTGTTGCGATAGCGCGTTCCATAGATGCGGTGTAAGAGATGCTACAAACCATTCGCGGTATTGCCCAATGTCATGTTCGCTTCGCGAATTGTGCACTTCAGTCTTTGATCCAAATCCCAAGGTGTTTTGCCTGGTAGAATTGTGATTTTCTTGTATCCAATTATCAACTGTGCCTTTGATTTTGGCTTGCTAAGTTCTTTGTTTAGCGCAGCTTGGATATCCGCTATCATTGCATTTGGATTGCCATTTTAATGCTTAATGTACCAGGTCAGCACGCGATCCTGCAAAATGCTGACTAATGTCGCCTTCTTTATATTATCGTCCATGACACCCTGTGCTTCCCATACAACTTTTACCACGAACCAAAAATGGTCTGAATCTTCATTCCTACTCTCTTAAACAACGATATATTTATTGCGCTGGCCCTACTGCTTTGCGGTGGTGGCAGAGGTGGTATGGGTGAAGTCAGGGGTGAAGACGGTGAAACTGGTGGTGGTGTGGGTGGGGGTGGTATGCGTGGAATTCTCTGCCTTATCAGATTGATTGCACTTCTTGGTGAAACCTTCACGAGCTCTTCTTCACCCCCTCACGAAGGTGAAATCAAGGGGCTAGTTTCTAGTTCTGTGCTACCTTCCTTTCTGTAGATTATCCCACTCCGCGTAGCCCCAAACATCAATTTATTCACATAACCCGTTTTTCACACAGTAGCATTTTAATCCAAGTGTTCAAATATTTAACGTACTTACCTTGCGATCCCTTGAGGAAGTGTCATTCTACCTCACTATAGCTGACTGAAATATCTACCACGAATTCGATGATGAATCCTCCTATGATTCGATCAAGCTAGTGATCGACAGCACATGCGATCTTATCTCCCAATGCTTCCAGTTTGCGCACCAATTTGGAGTCCACACAATAGATTTGTTGATTTTACACCTTCCTTGGTTATCTGCTAGCTTTGCGATCCACTTGTACAACTTAGTAGGGAAGGATGCAAAGAAAATTTCATGGATCTCTGTATACAAGTAGAAGTTTGACCATTCTTCCTTCGATAGTCGCGGATTCCTATTTTCCTACGCTATGAACTCGTGAATCTTTCTGTCCAACCACTCTTCAATTCCTTTTTTTATTAATTGAAGAGTTTGGAGTTAATTAGCCAAACAAATCCCTATACTACTGGCCCTTTCGGCAATATTCCATGGAGCGCAGACTAAGGTCTCACTCAAAGTAGTATGGGAGGGTACTAGAACCAGGTTTCTGCACCCTTGAGATGTCTAAGAGGCTCGACTAGTCCTTTCTTTGTTCCTGCGTGCAGGTGGCTTCGCGCACCTTTCGTTCCTCGCAGCATGATATCCTGCCTTCGCGCAAACCTAACCAGGGGTTGTGTCGTGCTCTGTGCTATTTCCCGAGACCTTATTTATCTTCCAGTATTAATTAAGCACCTTCGCCTACTTAAAATTCTTAAGTTATACTTAACAATATAAAACATTCATATAGGTTCGCGTAGTAAATAAACAGTATACTTGCAAATTCTATCCAGTCATGTATTAAACCAGGAAAAGATACATAAAATTAGTGTGAAACTTATCTTTATTGATTCTTCCAATGGTTACAGACTCGACATGCCCTACACACTTAGCTGTAGGGGTCTGTACAATCAGCTGCGGACTACTAGACCTTTGCGCACTCAGCTGTAGAGCCTTCTCCTAATCTACGACCCACAGACACACTTTACACTTCGACTCAATCACTTAGAATTCTCATGCTTCTCTTCTATTAGTTATCTTTTACACTTAGAGCCTCGCTCTATTTATACAATCCCATGGTCCGCGGACCATGGGTAGGTCTATCCAGCCAACATTACGTTACAAAAACTAGGGTGGACAACCCTGTGACTCTATTATACTTTCGCGCCCTGCGCCCGCAATTCACGGAGCTTTTACAATAAGATTTGGTCAAAACTTGGGATTTAAGCCCCAAAATATGCCTGGGGGGATTCCATGCCCAACAATAAGCTCCCCCTTAGGCTAGGCATGGTCTAATATAATGAAAATATTCTCCGCTTTTGAAATCAGTGGATAATAATACTTCTTGAAAACTCCCCCTAAACCATTGTAGCCTACTCTCCCATGAGTTCCACATGCTGAGTAGCTACCACCAGCTACCAAAATGAAGTCGTTTGGAGGGAGGAGTTGCAACTCCTATATGTTTCATGAGATATTCAAATGGTTCTTTTGCTAGTGTCTTAGTAAAAATATATGCCAATTTCTCTTTAGTTGCCACATATGCAAGTCTAACAATATTGGCTGCAACTTATTCCCTCAAGAAATAGAACTTGATAGGAATATTCTTAGTCTTGGAATGCACGACTTGATTTTTGGAGATGTTGATGGAACTTGTGTTGTCACAAATTATTGGAATGGGATAAGCGACTCTACCTTAATATGTTTCAAGTTTTTCTTCATCCACACTAATGATCCTCAATATTGCAACAAGAATTCTACAACTCCCAAGGCTTCCAACTTTAATTATCAGCTCGGGGTTCGTACAAACTTAAGAGGTATCAACACTATATGTGCAGCATACAATGCGTCCTTCTTTCGCTATCATGATGTAATGGAGTGAATTTAATTAAATAAAATACTAAACTAATTTCATAAATGGAAATGTTACTTTGAAAAGAAATTAATCCTAGGCAAGAACAACAAATTGTAATTGAAATCCTAAGAGCATGAATTCAAATAAATAGGCCTAACCTACGCTGTCAAAATGGATGTCCTAATTGGTGTTTATTCTTCCTCAACGATTTATTTAGAGCCTAGGCGTTATGATTCAAACCCAAGGGACACAAACTAAGCTTTGTGATAAAATTTGCACAAGTATATACATGCTGAAAGAGTGCTACAGAAAGTTATAAGTGCTGCTACAAGAAGTTACAGATTTTCTATAAGAAGATATAATTCAACGAATGTCCAAGTAAATAAAATCCAAATTGGGTGGGACAATTTTTTTATTATTATTCAATAGGATGTATTATCTCTCCATTACAATTGGAATCACTCAAAAATACCCCTATTAACACAATAACAAACAATTACTAGTCTAAAATTTAGAAATTCGAGAACTAGTGAGCTAGTTAGTCTATCAAATGCCTAACATAATCAAGTGCAAATGAAATGGGGTAAATTTTGTTATAAAATAAATTTTGTTATGATCTAATTCAAGTGGAATCAACTCAACTGAACCTCATTAACTTGTTCTAAAAAATAGCAGACAATTAATACTATTTGCCACAAGGAACTTCGATAAATTTAGATTTGGGAATAAACAAACTAATCCAAGTAGTTCAATGATTAATATGACCTTAAAAATATGTTCTAAGGATGAAATCATGCTTTTTATCATGCAAAAGAACTTACTTCAACCATTTAACCCAATCCTACAACGATAAATCACCAATATTAAATGCAGAAATAGGAAAATAAAAGAACAAGGAATGCATGTGAATAAGAAGTGAAAAGAAGAAAAATAAATTATACAAAATGGCTCTGAGGATCATGGGATGGCCAAACCTAAGGAAAACCAAAGTCCTATGAAGGAGACCAAGATTTAGAAGCTGAACATGGCACCAAACTTCATTATTTCCATCAATACAATTACATCCCTGCAAGAAATGAAAGTGGAGCTACAAAAATATGAATTCTCTCCACAAGAAGACTAAAAAAGACCAACCCCTAGAGGAAAATTTGAATGTTTACTTATACAAAATTATCAAGAAGCATTCTCTAAGAAAGGAAGAAACTTTCCCCTCCAAAATCCCTCAATTAGTGGATTTGGTTCCCAACACTTGGAATCTGCATTAAATGATAAGGAACACATTCCTAGATTTTCTCAATCATTGGAACTCCAAAATTTGTGCAATAATTTCATAATATATTGCTGATTTATTATCCAATATTGATCCTCCTGTAGTAGGGATAAAGTACCTAAATTATCTCCTCCTACAAATCTCGAGAATCTACCCAATATTATACAAAAATAAGTAATATTAGGCACAAATATGTAATTATCCATAAACCTTCATAATGAACATATTAAAGCAAAAAAAGTAATATTAGGTGTAATAGGAGAAGCTTAATATAGCCTTCATGTGCCTAAGAAAGGTTAGATGGGCCTTAATTTATGTCTAATTTGTAGGTCCATCATACCCCCTTGCTGAAACTGTTGCTCATCCTTTGAGCAACCTATTCATTTTTCTTTCCCTCTTGTTCTTCATGTATGATGACATGTTTCATGCTTTGTTTGCTGGTCTATTTGATGCTCTTTTTGCTTCTCTTATTGCTACTGCATTTTTCTATTTCAATTTCCCAAGGAAGCCATGTTAGGGTCCTATAATTTTTATAGGATTGCTTGATTCTAGTTGATCATTATTATGTTTGAGATGTTATAAATAATATTTCATCATGCAAATTATTTCCAAAGAGAAACCAAGTATTAGGATTTGAGGAGGTTTTTTGCATGACAATATTTGGACCAAATTAGAATGTAGGTGTTTTCATCAAAAAGTGCTCAGAATAAGCTTTCCAATGGTATATCTTGCACCCAAATCCGACTTCTGGATTGAAAGATAGGCCATAATGAAGCTTGCCCTTCAAAATTAGATAAAGGCCTGGGAATTATTTTTGCTACAGTTTCAAATTACATTTGTATCTGTCCTTGTGAAAAATATCTTCCCCCTTATGAATATGCATATGATTTTTAACTCTAGCCGGGGCCCACATAACCATCGCCCCATTTCCAGGTTTCCATTAACCCATCGTGCCAATTTTACCTTTGTTTCCATAAAATCTAGCCTTAATCCATTTTCCCTTTGTTCATATTAATTCCCAAACTCCAGCCTTATCCCAATAATCCATTTGATATATAAACTCTAGCCGGATTTCCATTGTGTACTATACATTTAACTCTAGCCGCATTCCTATCCTTTGATAATAGTCCAACTCTAGCCACGTTTCCATTTGTTTCATATATATCACAAACTATGTCGTAATCATTTTATTTACATCACATCGCGTTACATAAAGCCCTGAACTACCCCCGAGGCATAAACTAGGCCCGCAGGACAGATGTCTCCATATCCCATCATCTTGCTATCACATATCGCAAAGTCCCACTCGCTTATAACGCAAAGTTTCTACCCGTCCGCCGATTGTGATAACCCCTCCCAGATGCTTTATTTTATAGGTTGAAATATGTTACAATTTCAGGTCCCGTCCATCGGTAAAGCACTATAGAATAGGGTAAAAGTCCCTCCCCCACAAATTCCTTCTCCTAGTTGCAATTGTGATGTGGTAAGACCCCATGGGACGTGATATTTTATATGTTGTGATTTGATGGGCTATCGGGCCCGGTACATTGGCAAAGCACCATGGAACAAGGTAAAGGTTCCGCTCACCGATTGCGATAACCCCTCCTGTATGTAATAATTTATAAATTGGATTTTGAAAGGTTTTCAAGTTTGGATTTGTGGTTAAGCCCCCGGTGGATGTGATAAGTTATGTAATAGATTTGAAAGGGTATTCTAGTCTGGGTCTATCGTTCCACTCCCATGTACCCTTGCCGATTGCGTTAATTTATATGGTAAAGTTAAAGGGTTGTTGGGTCCACCCATGGTTAAATACCATACCTTTCCCCACTCCTGATCACGATACCAATTTAATCCAATAATTCTAAAGCCTTTTCGGACCCCCCCCCTCCACTATATTTCTATGTAACAGTGAGGTGGGTGGGGTCGAAAAGTGGTTTCCCTGCTGCTATTTGTCCTCCCCGCATGATTTCGCACCCCCCCTCTAATACCATAAATTGCTTTGACCCTCCTCAAAAAGTGGTTTTCCCCGCTCCCATCACATCCCTTCTCCTCCCCCTCCACTGTTATTTTGTCATGCACCTCCTCTCACCATGATCCCGTTCCCACTTACTGCTCCATCTCCTAACCTCCATTCTTGTAGATGTATAAATAACTATCTTGATTGTATTCTTTTCCCCCAACCCCTAGTTGCCATGTGGCCCCTCCACATGCATTCATTCATAATCCAAAAGAATTTCCCCCTTTGCGTCGGATATATTATGATTAAATGTTTTTTCCCCAAATTTCCCAATAGTCTATAAATGGATAAATTAATGAAAAAGGGGAAATAATTAAATCAAAATAACAGAAGAAGTAACAAAAGGATAGAGGACAACATCAAATATTCAACACAATAGTCATCAAACAGAATGCAGTGAAAAGTGGGACAGTGAGACACATCTACCAACAATACAAACAATATCACTCATTTAAAGGCATAGCCACTACCAGAACACCCATAAACAACATCAACACTCAACCGACTGGTAGTTTTTAAACAATTTAGTCTATTTTTATACTTTCGTAATAAAATATTGAATTATGTTTCAAGATATTTTTATAGATATTTGTAAGAAATATTGATATTTTAAATCAAGATATTATGTAATAAATTTGTATAAATACTTCATCATTTGAAGTAATAGAGGTTGGGTTCTATACAAAAGAAAGCTATTGCATGTTTTTCAAGCCTCAATGGACTTATCAGTAATAAAAAGGACATTCTTCACAGGATTCATGCGTTGAAATATTTGGTGAAGTGCTTCTCTCATTGTCTATGTATTATTCCTTTGTTTTTGTTGTCACTCACTACTTCATCAGTCACTAGTTTCTTACAAAGGCAAATGGCAGTGATATTTGATGCCAACTTCTAAGACACATAGGATATCTAAGCTTGAGGGGACCCACTCCATTATGTAGTGCTTGAAAAAATCTTTCCAGTGGTATATGGAAGTCTAAAATGGACTCCTAGGGAAGAAATTAAATCATGTTGAAGAATCCCCTTGAAAAAATCAAAAAACAAAAAAAAAGGCAATCGGGACCCGAGCGCAAAGCACATTTCATATTGGCAGACTGGCAGGTTCGATACTTAATATACCTTGTGGGGGGCCGATCCCACGGTATATGTAACATCGCCGAGGAAGAACTGAAAAAGATAACAAAGGAAAAGGCATGCAAAACAAGGCAGGTAGACTCCCTTTCTCTTTCCTCCATGGGGGCCATGTGTCACACTACCTGCAGTCCTGCATCCCACGTATCAACGAGGTCTTGGGGCACATGCTTAATGATTATAGGTGGTTCAAAGTGACAACTTCCGATATTGCATCCCGCATCTCGGTGCCCCCGCAGTCCTGCAATTATAGCAAACTCCAAAATTGTTGCGGGGCCGATCTACGATATAAGGTTGTATCACCGAGGAGGGGCCTATTCTGATTTGCAAAGGAAAAGGCCACAAAACCAAGGGTCGGGCTGCTCCTTCTCTCTCCTCCACGTGGCACAATCCCACATTATTGCATATCGGTGGGGTTTGAGTCTCGAAACAGTAAAGGGAGGCTGGTATCGCGATATGGACCAAAATGGCCGGGGAGGGATGATTTTTAAATACAAAGGAAAGCATGGAAAAATGAGGCTTGGTAGACCTCTTTCTCTCTCCTCCAAGGGGCCATGTGGTAGCGTCTGATTGGTTCACCAAGCTGACATGGAAGCTGACGTCAGCAATAACATGGAAAGTACGAAATATGATGTGGCATAGGACACATGTCACCCATTTTTTACGTTTTCAGGGGTCCTATGGGGATTTTTTTGGGTGCCACATGTCACCACTCATAGGGTGACACATGGTAGTGATAACGTTAGCAGTTGACGTGGTAGTGATGGCATAGTAGGTTTATCGGCGATTGCAGTAGTTATGGGGTAAAGGCTTAAGAAACGGTGAAATGAGATATGCAGGACTCCTCCACCGGATGTAATAAATGACTAGGGCAGGGTCTATAAGGACCTCACATCTGAATTGTCAGCCTATGCCAAGGAAAAAGCATAGAGAAGGGTAAAATAGAGTTGAAGTGTTGATATGCGAGATTGCGATAACAAAGGAAAATTCCTCAGATGTGATATTTCATAAGCCATATTTCATAAAGTTTTCGCATCTAGGAGATCGGGTGATGCGGTGTAAGAGGTAGTAGGAGGATTTTCAAGTCATAAAGGGAAAAGGCCACCCTGCATGGTTGTTTGGATCCTTGGTGCTCAAAGACTAAACCCCTGGTCATATTGAATAATTTCACACAGGGGTTGTAATAAGGGGGCTTAGGGGGGAAATCAAAAGTGCCTCTGGTTTCGCCTGTTTAAAATGATTAAAGGACCCGTGACCATGGTGTGCCAAGAGCTCCATTATAGAGATTTTAAATGGGCAGATGACCGGTAGCTACGATAGTTAATGAAGCATGGCGTAGCTACAGAGTAGTATGAGGGAAACTTAGGAAGACTTAATGGCACAACATGGTGCTCCATCCCACTACACAAAGAAGGACCACTTGGGTACACGCCTTTCCCACTCTCCTCCCTACTCCACCGAACAGGTCACTGAGGCAGCTAAGGTAGAAGAGACAGAGGTAGGTCGAGTATCATGGGAAGCACACTGCAACAGAGACAAGGCCCATTCTAGAGCTCTCATAGAGATAGCAAAGGACTCCTCCTCCATTCTTCCTCCTATTCCTCCTTGATTTTTTGTATTATCTGTTTCCAAGAAAGGGATTCGATCCCTGTTGTAATCTGTAGGCAACAGAGTCTTACAAGGCAAACAACTATTATAGTATGGTGGCTGGAGCCTTGGTTAGAAGATATTTTTGTAATTCCAGCTCCCCCTCCTCTTATAAATAGGGGGAAGAAATATTATACAAAGGTTCCATATTTTCTCAGCCGTGAGGGCTAGACCCTGTGATACCAATTTTGGCTCATAAATCTATAAGTGCATTACTTGTATTTCAGACCGTGTTACTTCACACAGGTAGATATTTTATACATAGAAAAGAAATGGTGGTGATTACCCCTTCTAAGTATTACAATATGTTATCCTCTTGTTAATTCCATTATGTTTATATTCTTCTCTGAATTCATGTGATTATTTCTATTAGGAATATCTCAAGACCTCCTCACAGACTCACTAGTATAAATATGTGATGCATGTGCCTATATTTCCTCATATATCCATTTTTATTGACATTGTTAATGCTAGTTCCCATCTAGATTATTGAAATCATATCTTTAATAGTTTCTCTTCATGAATCACAACACCCAACCTCTCTTCTTCCCATTATATATGCTTCTGACTCAGATAAGTATTGGAATTCTTAGATCTACAAGCTCTATGTGTTATAAATAGGGTTCTTGATGATGTAAGCTCCATACGATGAGCTACTCTTCCTCCTCATCCTCGATAATTTAGCCAACAAATCCTATTAAGATGTAATTCCCTTTGAAGTGATCGGCCTCTAGTGTTTTATGTGATACTTCTCGGAACTGTGTGTGAGGGAATACCCGAAGTACATAACTCATACCTTTGGAGGAATTAACCAAGCCCCCTCATACCTTTTTCATGACAATTGGAGTGATGCATCCCCCTCACATATAACCTTACAAGCACTCATCTATTTAAGATGTCCTAGGCACTGGTCTAGAATCAACCCATAGGCTATCTCTAGGGAGATTTCCTTGCCTCCTGTTGCACTTGTGCCACAGGGTGCTAGACTTAAACACAACAATTTCCATGCTTATGTTTTCTTAAAACTGAATTATCTCATAGAAAGTTGATGAACATAATTTGTTGAAAAATACACTCTAATTCTGGTTGTAGGTAATTTCAATGTTTTCCTCTAATATCATGTTAAGGAATTCTAAATTTCTCTTTAACTTAAACTGAGCCTATATCTTTTCTTATGTTACATTTCATTTAAATTTAAAGGATCCAGTTAGTTTAGCTTAATGGCTCTTCTCTTGATATTCCAACCAAACCAATTTTAAAATCAAACTTTGAACTTTCATATCTAGCCTACTATATAATACAACAAAGTTAAATCTTACAGTGAGAGCCCTCTCTAAAGCTGGTAGGTCTAGATCCCAGCTTCCAAAGTAGGTTTATGGTTACCTTTCTGATTTTCTTCTGTAACTGTTACACAGTAATTTGTCACCGACCCCACATTCCCTGATTCTGGACACTGCCGGTCCATGTTATCGACATCTGCCTTGTGTCATGTTGTAAATTATGTGTCAATGTCTTACTTGTCATCTCAGAAGAATATCTCAGTTTACTTCTCCTAGAGTAGGCCCTTGTTTACTTATATTTTTGGGTCATTGCAGGACAACAGTTGTTCCACCGGCGATGATGGCCAATATTGTACTAGCCCTAGCGAAGTCTTCGCTCTGTCTCTATGTTGCACTTGTGATGAGCTACTTTTGGAATTTTTTTTAAACAACTCATTGAATCTTTGAAGTGTAATAGGTTCATGGGTGGTCCTAGAGTTGGTTGTTGGATCAGATGAGCTCGCCTCTCTCCTTTGGGATGGTTGTTCCACTTTTTGTGTAACCTCTCAAAGAGATAAGCTCTTTCTCCCATGTTTTATGGAAGCTCCTCCTCCTATAAACACTTCCTCCATGACTGAGATCAGCTAGCTTCAGAGTTCAAGAATTCAATAGTAAGAGTAAAGAGTTTTTGCTAGAGTGTGGAAGCAGCCTCTCATGTAACTTATTTTTGGATGGTTTTGAGTGGAGTTAACTTGGTTGTAAGAGTATTCTAGAATTAGCCTTTTGGGTAAGAGAGAGAGTTATTCATCTTTTGGGAGACAGTATACGAGTGAATTCTTGTGGAGGCATGCTGACAGGACCCTTCCAAGAGCCCTACGACTATCTTCGCAAAGAGATCTGAAATCGGCTTGGTGCTATTAATTGGTGTACCTCAGCGACAATGTCACAAAGTTACTAGTTAGGGAGGTGTGACTTTTTATTGTTGGCACGCATTGTTAGTTTTATGCTCACGATGATTACTGTAGGTTTCAATTTTGAGGTTTTGCTTGCTGATTAGCGAGTGTGTCCTATCCTTTTGAGCTTCTCTTCTTCCTTTTACTGTGTGTCAAATTGTTGATTACTAGAATATTTGATATCAAGTTCCATTCCCTTGAAACCTCTGCTTTCATACTATGTAACCTGTTTTCCTTAGGCTTTCTTGAAATATTAGTTTTCTTGGGTTACTTGTTCATTTGATCTTTGGGCGGTGTTTGGCACTATCCCTTGCTTATTTTGAGGCTTCTCTTTATTAATTATTTTTTCAACTTCCTAATTGGTATGTGACATTTGGTTACCAAGCTTTCAAGTCTTGTTCATTTGGTTTCCTTCCTTCACTTGGCATAGATCACATTGCTTCCTGGTTAATGAGAAAAGCTTTCCATTTTTGCAAAAAGAAACATCTTCTTATTTTTGAGTCTTTGATTCATTTTAGAGTAAAATATTTCTCTTCATTCATTGAGTGATTTCATTCGAAAAATATTAAAACAAGTATGGTTTCAAGTTTTGCATTTGGTTGCTTGCTATTCATTTGAAAAAATCAAAATATTGCATTCATCTAGTGTTAAGAAATATGAACAATCTTTTGCATCAGTAAGTTCTTTCCATTTAGAAATTGAAAAGCGAAGGATGTGTTGTTGATTTTCTTGATTAAGTTGCTTTAATTTCTCTTTCCTCTTAGGTTGTTTGCTTGCATTTTCTTTCTTGCCACTTTAGTTGATTCGAAATGAACCTCTCACTTTGCTTTAGTTAGTCGTTCATTGAAAAGAAATGGTTTCTTCACTCATCTAGTTTCATTCTAGGAGCTTTTGAAGATACATTTGGTAGGGCCTTGAAACTAAAATTTAATTCAATATTAACAACTAAAATTCATTGAATCAATCTAAAAACGCATTGGAACTTAACACTTATATCTAGAGGTCTAGGCTAGAGATGTGTTCCGACGTCGTTAAACCTAGTGGTTGTTGTTTTCACTAAGGTTGGGTGATTCCTCCTTTTGTGATTTGATAAGTACTAGTATGGACTTGTGCTCCCTATATTGTCGCGTATATGATGGGATACCCCACTAGGTTCTAATCCTCTTATCCATAGGAAGCCGAGTCAACCGCCTTACAGACGTGATACACCAAACATAGTATTCGGGGAGATAGCCTGCTCGTACTTCTTGGTTTGCCAGGAGGTATTTTGTAGTTCACGTTCGCCTGGTAAACCCTTTTGCCTAGAATTCTAGAGTAGTCACTTTCATTCGTTTTCGACTCTTTAAAAGTAAAAGGATCATCTGAGAACTTGTCCTTTCAGGCTCATTAAACTTCAAAGGAGACTAGAGTCATCTTTTTCCCTTTTTCTCGACTCTATAAAGATGAGAAGGAAAAGTTTTGTTCCGGTGTCATAAAATTTATTTGCCCACGATAACATCTTGTCTGTTAATTTTGGCCACATCATGAGTAATATATTTGAAAATAATTTAAAGCCCTCCTAGTCACATCTTCTCTCCTAGTCTTTTGAGTTTAGGTCATCCTGGCAGACTCATCTGTTCCGTCATTGTTACCAAGTGACAGAGAGCCTTCTTCCCCCATCCCATCTGAGGTATCACTTGTTAGTGGATTTCTTGCTATTGTTCCAAGTGTCTAGCCTCTTGCCTCTCGAGCTCCGAGCGGGGAACCTTTTGATATCAATTGGACTCCTCCCCACATTTGGGAATTTTTAGATGAAGATCCTCCATCTACTCCCCTTGGTACTTCAGTTCCTATGTCCTCTTCTGACATGGATGAAACAAGTCCTGTTAGTAGTCAAGAGAGCCTTGTGTCGACTGGTGAATAACAGTTTCCTCTAGAAGGTTTCCCTTTTCACACCTCTTCGGATGTTTCATTACCGCTTCGCTATCACGCTCTAGCTGACATACTTGGTTCTACATCTCCGCATCAGAGCTCTGTATGGTCTCGTACAACAATCCTGACTTCAGGTCCGTTCGTGTCTACTCAGTTGGCTTCGACCTCCATCCCTCTAACTGATCCAGATTTAAATAGGAACGCAACAAATTACAGAGATAACCATAAACACAGAGATGTAGCAAAAATACTACTTCATTTCATTAATGTAAAATACTGAAATATGCTTACAAGCAACAATGGAAATAAACGAGCTATGGCGATGGTAGTTTATCTCTGAGAAGAGATGTGGTGGCTACATGCCTCTGAACTGTGTTACAATGAGGCTCGAAGGTCTATTTAGAAACAATGGAAAACCATAAGCTTTCAAAAACCTAACCCTAGAAGATGAAATGCCAAACTGTGGGCCCCGTTTGGGTAAATTGGTACATCAACTTCCCAGGGTCATAACTTTGGCATACAATCTCCATTTGACATGCACAGTATCTCGTTAGAAAGATCTATCCAAGAACTACAACTTTCAGAAGACCAAAATTGGTCCATTGACCCATGTTTCTCCCAGGTTTCCCAAAAAACGTCATTTAGGGCCTCAAAACGGCTCCAGAAGTTTAGGACCCGAAAAACTGCTAAAAATAGTAAATTGTGCTACAATTAAGGAAACTAAAAGGCTGACAGAAACAATGGTGGGGGTCTAAGTGGACTTGGCAGGTGGCCACCAATATCAACCTGGATCATTCCTCCCTCCTTAGGAAGCAATGGTCCCCATTGCGTTGAGTTCCTCCATGAGATGAGGAAACTTCTGCTGAACTTGGTCCCTGGTGAGCCACTTTCCCTAGTGAAGGAGTTGGCTTGCTTTGACAACTTGATACAATTGGATATTCTGTTGGCGAGTGTGCTTGATCTATGTGTCCATGATTCGATCAGTTGCAGCTTGTTCCATGCAATCTGGATTTAACTCTGTGGGTGTGAGCTGTTCTGTAATGTTGAATGTGTCTAGTAATGGTGGAAAGTATGGCCAAAGGCAGTCCACATTGAGCACTGGGTGTAGGCCTAGGAATGGGGGAATGCTGAGCTCAAATTCATTGTCTTCCATAGCCTTGGTAATGGTGTAAGGACCATATCAAAGTGGTTTGAGTTTCTGATAGGCTCCGGTAAGGTGTTCCTTTTGCAAATGCAACATTATTGGTGCTACCTTTCTTATACTTGATATTCAAATGGAACTGTTGCAGGTATGTGGACCACTTCTGATGGCAATCATTCTGCAATTTCCCATGGGTCTGTATGAACTATAGGGGTCGGTGGTCTATGTGGATAATCGTTTCCTTCCCCAAAATGTAATGCTTCCATTGTCGGCAGGCCTGCACAATCGCATAAATCTCTTTGTCATAAGTGGGATACTTCCGGACTGTGTCTGAAAGTGTCTCACTATGATATGCCACTGGATGCCCATGTTGAGTAAGGACTACCCCAATAGCATGGTCAGAGGCATCTGTCTTGACCTCAAATGGTTGTTGCAAGTTCGGTAATGCAAGAATTGGTGTCATGCAGAGGAAATCTTTCAACTCTGTGAATGCCCTCTATTGAGATTCAGACAAAAATAATTTTTCTTTCGCTCCTCCCTTGGTGACTTCACTCAAGGACCAAGCGATATGACAAAATCCCAACATGAACTTGCGGTAGAAGTTGGCAAGACCTAGAAAGTTGCGGAGCTTTGTCAGAGTGGTTGGAGATGCCCAATCTTGAATGACTTGGATCTTGGATGGATCCACATGCACCCTTTGTTCATCAATAATGTATCCTAGATACTGAACCTGGGTCATGCCAAAAGTGAATTTCTCCAAATTGGCACATAACTTGTGTTGCTACAGTGTTTGGAGAACCTGTCGGATGTGATGGAGGTGCACTTCCTAACTTTGGCTGAAGATCAGGATGTCATCCAAGTATACCACTACAAATGAGTTGGTGAATGGCTACAAGATGTCATCCATTAGCCTCATGAAGGTTGCAGGAGCATTCGTCAATCTAAAAGGCATAACCAACCATTCAAAAAGGCCCTCCTTGGCTTTGAAGGCAGTCTTCCACACATCGGAGGGTTCTATTGGTACCTGGTGATATCCTGACTTCAAATCGATTTTGCTGACATATTTTTCCCCCTTTAGTTGGTCTAAGAGGTCATCAATCCATGGGATTGGGTACCTATTATGGACAGTGATCTTGTTTAGTGCCCGATAGTCAATACAGAGTCTCCAAGTCCCTTCCTTATTCTGTACCAACACGATCGAGCTCTCATAGGGCGATGAACTTGGATGGATGTGACCTTTCTGCAGGAGCTCCTGTATCTACCTCTTGATTTCATCATTCTATAGAATGGAGCACTGATAGATTAGTCCATTGGGAAACGGTGCACCTAGGGTCAGATTGATGGAGTGCTTGACCTGACAGTGTAGAGGAACCCCTATGGGGGAGGTGAAGATGTCCTCGTACTCCTCCATGACCTTGTCCATCTGTAGTTGTCGTGCGGAGGGGCCCTGTCTAGAGGTTGTAGCCATCATCTTCTTCTTTCCTTGAGGGTATATCATCAGGAAAACAAATTTCCCTATTTTGAAAACTAGCTTACTACATTGTTTTGCAGTAATCAAAGAGATGGTGGTAGGCGGTGCTACCTCTGGTATCCTGTACAACTTATTTCCCAAAGTAACAATAACAACACGGGGCCTTGATTCATACGCAATATGTCGCTTCCACAAGTATGGTTGTCCTAATAATACATCACAAACTTCAAGGGGAGAAATGTCACACAATACTTAATCCATGAAGGGCTTGATGTTGTATGGAAGGCGACACTGTTGGCTCATGCAAAGATCTCGTAATCCCAGCCGCTTCACGACCTTTGTCGAAATGAGGTTCTTTTGGCTCCTACTATCGATAATGAACTATAGCGGGGAGCCCTTTACCCACATCTGGGAGTGGATGAGACGCTACTCCTCCTTTGGATCTTCGGGTTCCTCCTTTTGGATCTTCATGGTGGCAACAGTGGCGTTGGGCTCTGCATCGATAATCTGCTTACCTTTATCATCCCCCTTATTGGGTTCTAACTCAGAGCTGGAACATGCATCTGATTCTGAAACCTTTAGCTCAGCCACCAGTGATTTCTTGGCTCGACACTCACTTGTGTTGTGAGTGGAACTCTTATGGAACTCACACCACTTTCCAGTGTCCTTTTGTGGCTTCACGGCACTGTTATTTGCTTACAACTTTGGAGGGTTGTCTTGGGCCACCCTGCCTTGGTTTTGTACTTTTTTCTGTAGTTTGGGGGCACCTTTCCGATGCTTCAGATTCATAGATCCAAAGTCTTGCTTCTTCTATTTAAACGTTTGCCCGACCTTGATGGCATATCGGTATGCCGTGCCGAGTGAGGGGATGTTCATGAATTCTATTTCTTCTTGGATGTACTTGTGTAAGCAGCCATGGTATTTGAGTACCAAATGCTATTTTGAATCCTTGATACCCAACTTTGTGTGAAGACGATGGAAAATATTGGTAAGCTCCGACGTGTCTTGGTCCCTTCCCTGTCGCAACGTGGTCCACTTTATGTACTGATCCTCATAGCTTCCGACAGGGTAGTATTGCTCCTTGATGGCATCTTGGAATGAGTCCCAAGTGGATGTGGCTGAAAATAGTGAGCTTGTACTTTAATCCTTCAGCTTGCAGTAGGTTTCCCACTAGTCCTTGACGTGGGGGACTACTTTGAGAACAGCGAAAATAATCTTTTCCCCACTGGAAAAATCATGACCAGAAAAATAACCCTCTAGCAATTTAATCATTTATCGACAGCATATGCATCTATTTGACCCTCGAATATGGGGATTTCAAAATTAAGTTGTACCTTAAACGGTGTGGCATTTTCAGAGTAGCTGTTGGAAGTTGATGTGTCACCCCTAGGTAGCCGCTGAAGGATTTGGGCAAAGTTGTCCATCATCGCGTTCCTTTGTCACTCGAGGGCTTCTTCGAGCAAGATTTTGATAGGATCTCTTGCCCCCTAATCTTTCTTTTCATCTGCCATGGGAGGCTGTCAGGATTTGCAAGGCTAGTCTTACAAAGGTTCGACCAGTTCAAGCCCTAACTCATTATATCCCGACCTCGTTGGGGACATGCAAAGAAAAATAGAGAAAAAGCAGACCACTCTAATACCATTGATATGGATTTAAACAGGAACACAAAAAATTACAGAGATAACCATAAAAATAGAGATATAACAGAAATAATAATTTATTTCATTAATGTAAAATACTAAAATATGCTTACAAACAACAATGGAAATAAACGAGCTAGGGCGATGGTAGTTTATCTCTGATAAGATATGTGGCGGATACATGCCTCTGAACTGTGTTACAATGAGGCTCAAAGGTCTATTTATTGTTGAGAAACAATGGAAAACCCTAAACATCCAAAAACCTAACCCTAGAAGATGAAACGCCAAACTGTGGGCCTTGTTTGGGTAAATTGGTACATCAATTTCCCGGGGTCATAACTTTGGCATACGATCTCCATTTGACATGCACAATATCTCGTTAGAAAGATATATCCAAGAACTACAACTTTTGGAAGACCAACATTGGTCCATGTGTTATAGACATATTTGGGCACTTCAACCCCAATCTTATATGTCGATAAACTAGGGCTCTTTAACCCCTAAAAGTGTTGTTTCATACCCTAAAGGATCATGGTCAACTGATTACATCATTCCCAAGAAGTTCCACCTGAAAAACCATTCAGAACTGGCCAAAACTAGACCATACTGACTACTCCATTGTCAAGGTGCGATGCATACTGACTTCTACACTAGCCAGGTGCGATGTATACTGAAGAGGCCTTCTGTGGGGTGCAATGAGTGAGAAGGGACAAATGTTCGAGACAATTTTCTAAGTGGACGCTCATGGAATCTTCTAGAAACTTCTGCTATGACACTTGCCTCTCTGAATTCGGCGAGGAATGAGTAAGAGATCCAAGAAATCTCCAAGTGGAACTAAGAACAACAAGTGGAATGACACTAATCAAAAACCCAGAGATGACTCACACCCTTGCAGACATCTATAAATGGATCCCTCATCTGAGAGATCTAGGGAGGCTAAAATTTTATAATTTGTGAGGAAGTGCTGATAGTTTGTCTTTGAGAAGAAGCATTGTATTGTTGGGTGATCTTGCTTTTCATGAGGTGAAGAGGGCTTTGATGTTGGGAGGATGATGCTAGATCAGACAGCTAGGTTGTAATTCTCCCTTCATATTTAATAAAGTTCTTTGAGTTCTCCTCCATACAATCATGTATTTGTGAATTTTGTTATTTGTGAATGCCATTGTATGTACATTGTATTTTTGATTGTGCATTGTTTATGATAAAATAGATCAAGATGCTTTGATGGTGTTTTATTACTTTGTTTCTGTAGGTATTCTCTAAACGGGTCAAGTAGGAGAGGAGTTGAAAGCTCTATCAAGGGGGAGAGAAAAAGAGCAAGGAGTCAAGCGGAAGATCTAGGTTGGTTCCTTTGCTTCTCTCTTATATAACATACATAGAGGAAATCCCAAATTACTTTGATTGTTTGTTTGTTAGGATAGCTGCCAATCCTAGAGGGCTAGCAGATCGAAAAGACACTAGTTTTCTAAGAAACAAAATGGCGACTCCACCGGGGATCAAATATCTTGTTTGTTTGTTGTTGCTGTTGTTTTTATAAACTATAGACAGAGCCTGAAGTTAGCCAGATAGCCTTTGAACTGCTCTTGCTCTGCAATTGCAAAGTAGATGAATGCTGCTTCAGTCAATCTCCGGTTTAGTTTATGAATTGAACATCTGACTTACAAGCATTCTAGATGCCCTGTTGGTAGCTCAGTAACCTCTCAAGATCATACCTCTGTACGTTTCTCTTTACTGTCCATCATAGATAAGCTTAAATCACTGAAATCAACTGCAAATTTGAGCCAAAACCCATTTTAGTTGTGCTCTTTTCCCATCGCACTGTCTGTCACTTTCAACCAATATGCATCACACTTCCTGAGTGTAGCAGGTGTGATTCATACTTGTTTTTGTGAAGCATAGGTGCGATGACTGACTGAACCTATTTCCATTCTTGAAATTTGGGTTTTTTGTCCTTGTTTTCAGTTCTGTTTAGTTGATTTGTTGCTTATGAACAATGTCTCATTACTGAAGCCTACTTGCATTACATAGATTAGCGTCCATTGATTACGATTAGTAAATTTTTTTATGTATTTGTCCATCATTTACAATCCTTTGTCGAAAAGTTGCTTAAATCGATCTGTCGTTTTGCTACAAAAAGTGTCGTAACTGTCGTTTTGTATCAAAAAGAGAAGTGTCATAGAGTCTTCCTTCCCTAGGTAGTCAATTGAACTTTTTGTCATGTATTTGTTTTGATTTGTTGATATTTGAAGTGTCAAAAACATTTTCTATTCGAAATTGAAAAGTTTTGTTTAGTCTTCCTTTCTATTTTGAAAAATAAATTGTCGAAAATGTCGCTTTGAAAGAAATATTTCAGTTCTTTGCTACATTTAGTTTTCTTTTTTGGCATTTTTCAAATTAAAGAGAACGAAAAACAAATACATGCATTTGCATTTGCATTTAGACCGTGTGCGAAAAATGATTTAGGAAAAGTGCATTTATTGTGTGCTCTTTGCTTTTTGTTTGAAAGAATTGTAATCTTCTTTCCTTAGTAGCTAGGATTTTCATTGCTAAAAAGAAAAAACGATTGTTTATCATTGTAGACTGCATTTTTAGGAATTTCAAATAACATCACGCAGTGAATCATTGAAAGGAAAAATTCTAAACAAGATCAACTCTAAAATAAATTTCAATGAACTTAACAACGCTTTGGAACCTAACGCAACACATCTAGAGGTCTAGGTTAGAGACGTGTTCCAGCGTCGTAAAAACTAGTAACTATCATTTTCATCGAAGGTTGGTTGATTCCTCCTCTTTGATACAACAAGTGCCAGCACGGACTTGTGCTCCCTGTACCATCGAGTATATATTGGGAGACCCCAATAGGCTTATATCCTTTATCCATAGGAAGCCGTGTCTGCCACCCTATTGATCGCAATTCATTGAACAAAACATTCAGGAAGATTGGCTGCCGTACATAAGTCCTTAGTAATTTCCCTTTAATTTATCACCAAGGTGTATTTTGCAGTTTTGCGATTGGTTTGGTAATCCCTCTGCCTATATTTCCACAATAGTCATTTTCGTTCCTTTTCGAATCCTTAAAAGAAAAGGTCCATCTAAGCACTTATCACTTCAGGCTCATTAAAAATCGAAGGGGACTAGAGTCATCTTTATATTTTTCTCGACTCTCAAAATTTGAAAAAGCAAAGTTGTGTCAAAGCATCTTTAAAATTTATTAAATTCAGAATAACATCCTTGTTCCTTCGTTGGTCTTAGGTTGAGATAATGGAGTCCACCAATCAAGGAATCCCTCTCGAGGGGAATCCTAGTCCTTCTACTTCTTGGGGAAATATTGGTGCTCCTCATATGGCCACATTGTCCCTTCCGGGACTTACCATTGGCCTGCCAGTATGGTTGTTCTCAACTTCTGTGGTTCAAAATAACGTGATCCCTCAGCAATTGAATCAACACCTAGTTGATACTAAAGTTGACCCTTCACCTTCTTCTTCATTTGTTTCTCCCTCCCCTTATTCCTCTTCGCTTGGTGAAAGTAGTGATGCTAATAACCAGGTGGCTAAGAAGAAGAAGAAAGGTAAGGAGAAGAAGAAAAATCCAATTCAGCAAGGGGGCAACCAAGCAACCATAGATTTGGATGCATCAGCTGGTGAAAATCAGCACATTAAAGCTCCTAAACCCAGATTTCCATGCATAATCTGTATAGGAGACCATTTTCATCGAGATTGTCTGTGCATTCCTCAGATCTTGAGAGAATGGCCCCCCCATTCGCACCAACCGGTGTCATCAACCTTTGCTGATCATGTTGATAATACACCATCAACTAGTGATAGTGAAGTTCACAGACAGAAAGGAAAGGTCAAAGTACCATGTGAGTTATGTGAAGGGAACCATACCTTTCCCCGTTGTCCTTTTTTGGGTGAAGCCAAAAGAGTCTTGCGTAATCGTCCTGTTTCACCGTAGAGACTTCCATCTGGATACAAGAAACTCTCCCCAAGTCCTCTACTAGTTTAAAATCCGACTGACATAACTCAGCCATCGGTCAAAACACCTATCACTGAAAGTGAATATTCTGAGTCCATACCGGACCAAAGTCAACAGATTGAGATGGCATTCGACCCAACTTTACCTTCAGAAGATCACATCCTTCCCGAAGAGAGTGAGAATGATACCGTTCAAATTCTTTTTTTTATTTCAAAGTTAGATGAACTTGGGGGCAATCTGCCCGTTCCTTCACAACTGGAGGAAAATCCCCCAGTTCATGCTACTCAAGGGGTTAATTCAACTATTTATTCGGTACCCCCTCCAAGCAGTCTAGTCACTTCCTTTGATTGGAATCAACTAGCAAGATCTCACCTTCCTTCTAATGTACCATTCTGGATCATAGTACAAGTTTCCAAAATGGTCGTGTCTGGAACTATCATAGATGAAGGGGCTTCAGTGAGCATCATTTCCTCAACTGCTTGGAAAGCGCTTGGTTCACCATCGCTTATGCCTGTTACATAGAATTTTTCAGGCTTTAACAAAGGAAATAGTCGACCGTTAGGGATCCTTCCTAAGTTATCGATAACTTTGGGATGGAAAACCATTCACCTAAACATGATGGTAGTCCCAGGACCATTAGATTACAATCTACTTCTTGGACGTAATTATGTTTATAACATGGAAACTATTGCTTCAACACTCTTCTGAAAGATGTGTTTCCTGCTTGAAGGAAAAATTGTCACTATTGACCAGCTTTCATTTCCCAGTTCAAGCATAGCTACAAGTCAATCATCATCCCTAAATGGTCCTTTTATATCAACGGTGTCTCTTCAACCTTCATTCCATCCACCTGATTTCCACAAGTAGTCTGGTGAATGTAACGAAGCTTAGGGGGGCATGCACCCTTGTCTACTTTGACAGACGAACCTAGCTGAAAAGATAGGTTTCCCTGTAGGTTATGTGATTGGAAGTGTTATCTCACACCATTCACCTTTTTTTATTTGATGGAAAAAGCCCAGGAAATGTTTTGACCATCGACTAAAACCATCTTGCTTAACCACAGTGATTTCCATATGGTTACTGGAAACTCTCCTTTTCTCGATGCCTGGGGGCATGCAAACCTTTTTATGCAAGCTAAAAACGACCAATTTCTTTTTCTAGTTTTTTAGTTTTCTTAGCTTTTTAGGTTTTTAATTTTTTAGCTTTTTAACTTCTTAGGTTAGGTGATTGGTCTGACACACCATTCACCTTTGTTTGCGCCGCAGACGAAGAAAAGGAAATGTTTTGTCCAACTGCTGATGAAACCATCCTACCTAATCTCAGTAGTTCCTTAGATAGTTTTTCTAGCTTTTTTAGCTTTTTAGTTTGGTCATTTCTAGTTCCCACAAAAAGGAAATCTAAAAACAGAGCATACTTTCTACAAGGTTCGAGCTCATTAAAAAATGAACCCGCCTAACTGAGCATACTTTCCGCAAGGTTCAAGCTCATTAAAAAATAAACTCGCGTACCTGAGCATACTTTCCGCAAGGTTCGAGCTCATTAAAAAATGAACCCGCCTCCTCTGAGCATACTTTTCGCAAGGTTTGAGCTCATTAAAAAATGAACCTGCCTCCTCTGAGCATACTCTCTGCAAGGTTCGAGCTCATTAAAAAATGAACTCGCCTCCACTGAGCATAGTTTCCGCAAGGTTCAAGCTCGCTAAAAATAAACTCACTTTCACTGAGCACAGTTTCTCCTGGTTCAAGCTCGTTAAAAAATGAATCCACCCTTGGTAAATAACCTTTGTGATTGCCCTGCTATCAGCCTTTTGAGCCCTAGTTGTGTTTTGGACGATCATATGCTTCCACTTGATTTTTTACCTTTTTGAGGAACAGCTGCGATGAGTGGTCTTGTTATCCACCCTCTTCACATCACCATGTTTTGAGAAGTTCCAAGCTTACCCAAAACCAAGTGCTACCCTAAACGCCACTCGTTCCTCAAAAACGAGTCCCTTTTAAACCCTTTTCCAACTCATTAAATATGAAAATATTGTCGAGCAGTTGGCCTTTCCAGCTCGTTAAAGTAATTGAAAGTGCCATCCCTCCTGTATATTTTAATATTTTCAGACCTGAGGGATTATCTCATGAAACAATTCGAGCGCTTGTCTTTTCAACTCGCTAAAGTTATCGAAAATTCATCCCTTTTGTATTATTTTATCCTTTTTCAGGCTTAGGGGATTATGCTACGAAAAATAACTACTGGAGTTTCATTTGTCATTTTTCAAACTCTCTAAACTTGAAAAGGACCGAGTTATCCTTGTCGTTAACCTCGTTAAAACAATAGCGAAAAACTTGTCCACCTAGACAAGAACGAGTTTCACTGTCACTAGGCTCACTAAAACATAGTGACAGGTTTGCCCGAAGGGAAAATTATAGAACAAGCATATGTCATCCTCCTCAAGCTTGACAAAAAATGAAGAGGTACTAGTCAGCAATGACTGGGGAAAAAGGGAATAAAACTTGAAGAATTTTATTGGTAGCAGGTCGCTCTTGAACATGATAGTTTCAATCCATCACCATGATTGAGTCAGGTTGGGTTAGTTTATTCACCGGTCATATCACCATTAGTCCTCCACAGCATTCATTTTTTGGGGTTAACACTCCGAATCCATCTTAGTGTCGCCGATATGTTCAAGAGAATTCATTCAGAGAATTCACCATCTAGCTAATGCCTCATTCACTGCAATACCTTCACCCTCCATTTTTCATGACCGCCATTCCTAAACCTTGTGTCGTCAGATTGTTTTCCCCTCCAGAAAATCATTTGCTTCATTTCATGTCGTAGATGTGGGATACATTAAGGCCCTCCTACGACGGGTCACTTCTTTTCAACATCAGTCATTATCTAAGAAGTTGACCTAGAAACAACCCTTTCAGTACTTTGAAGCTTGCATGCCTCAATGGCAAGTTTCTCACTTCTGGCGACAGGTTGACATCAATGGCCTTCGACCGAAATATTTTGCGTCATGTTCGACATAGGATCATATATTCACACCGTGTGAATTTTACTGTAGTACCTTGAGGGTCATCATCATTATCGATGATTCCTCTCGCATCTGTTAATGGCTTACATTATTGGCTGGTAATCAGGCGATGTCTTTCCATGTTCAACTTCAGAACATCTTTTCACATGGATCGACTTGTACATCGAGCGAAGATTGAACGAGTTGGAAGACCCCAGATCTAGTTTCATCCATCCAGGTTGCGATATATCCAGGGATATAAAGACATCAAATGTACACAAAAGCTACACAGACAGTCATCCAAGCCAAGGATGATGACTCTACATATGAAGAATCACCAGTCTGCAACTGCAGACAACTATCTATTCTATGCACATGAAATGAATTTATAAATCTGAGCATGGGAATGCCCGCCTCAGCTAGATCATGAAAATAATATGATGATGATGTATTGTATTGTATCTTATACAGGTCACCTTCTGGTTTGAATACCTCAGATCCTCATGATAAAGCAATTCACCCGACATCAAAAGATTTATGACTTCATGCTTTAGGGGGCAACAATTATAGACATATTTGGGCACTTCAACCCCAATCTTATATGTTGATAAGCTAGGGCTCTTTAACCCCTAAAAGTGTTGTTTCATACCCTAAAGGATCATGGTCAACTGATTACATCATTCCCTAGAAGTTCCACCTGAAAAACCACTCAAAAGTGGCCAAAACTGGACCATATTGACTGCTCCACTATTAAGGTGCGATGCATAGTAACTTCTACACTAGCCAAGTGCAATGCATACTGAAGAGGCCTTCTATGGGGTGCGATGAGCGAGAAGGGACAAATGTCTGAGATAGTTTGCTAAGTGGATTCTCATGGAATCTTCTAGAAACTTCTCCTATGACACTTGCCTCTCTGAATTCGCCCAGGAATGACTAAGAGATCCAAGAAATCTCCAAGTGGAACCAAGCACAAGAAGTCGAATGACACTAATAGAAAACCCAGAGATGACTCACACCCTTGTAGACATCTATAAATGGATCCCTCATCTGAGAGATCTAGGGAGGCTAAAATTTTACAATTTGTAAGGAAGTGTTGATAGTTTGTCTTTGAGAAGAAGCATTGTATTGTTGGGTGATCTTGCTTTTCATGAGGTGAAGAGGGCTTTGATGCTGGGAGGATGATGCTGGATCAAGAAGCTGGGTTGTAATTCTCCCTTCATATTTAATAAAGTTCTTTGACTTTTCCTCCATACAATCATGTATTCGTGAATTTTGTTATTTGTGAATGCCATTGTATGTTCATTGTATTTCTGATTCTGCATTGTTTATGATAAAATAGATCAAGATGCTTTGATGGTGTTTTGTTACTTTGTTTCTGCAGGTATTCTCTAAGCAGGATAAGTAGGAGAGGAGTTGCAAGCTCTATCAAGGGGGGAGAGAAATCAAGCAAGGAGTCAAGCAGAAGATCCAGGTTGGTTCCTTTGCTTCTCTCTTACCTATCATACATAGAGGAAATCCCAAATTACTTTGGTTGTTTGTTTGCTAGGATAGCTGCCAATCCTAGAGGGCTAGCAGATCGAAAAGACACTAGTTTTCCCAAAAACACCATGGACCCATGTTGCTCCCAGTTTTCCCAAAAAATGTCATTTAGGGCCTCAAAACTGCTTCGGAAGTTCAGGACCTGAAAAACTGCTAAAAATAGTAAACTATGCTACAATTAAGGAAACTGAAAAGATGACAGAAACAAAGGTGGGGGTCTAAGTGGACTTGGCAGGTGGCCACCAATATCCACCTGGATCACAGACGCATGTTCCGATGGTTACATATGTTCCATCGATGCCCACCGTTTGTGTGGCATCTTCGACTCCTCCTGTTAGTGTGGTTACCACATCCTCGGTGGTCACTATTGTCACTAGGATATCTTCCGGACCTGCTGATGGTGGTCCTTCATCTCTGACATTCGGAGTTTGTCAACCTACAGGTAACGTACCTATCTCCTTGGATTCCATTCCGGGGGGGGATTTTCATATGATCAATACCTATTTTTTCTTCAAAATCTAACTTATAACCCTCTAGGTTCTCAGCAGATGCCTATTCCACATAACCCTCCGCACTATTATGATCACCGTGGAGCCAATATGTATTATACTAGACCTCTTCCTCAGACGAATTTAGTTGATAGTCAAATTCCACGTTCGGTTTCCTGGAATCACCCTACTTACCACAGCTCGCAAGGACAACCCATTCAGGGACAACTTTATGCCTCGATAGGGCAGACTTATAGTCCACAAGGGAAACCTTTAGGCTCACAAGGAAAACCCTTTCAGGGACAACCTTTAGCCCAAACAGGTTCATCTTTGGTGTATTCGGGACAACCTCCTTTATCTCAAGGACCACCTTCTAGTCGAGTAGGCCAGCCTCAGTTCCAGCATGGCCAACCTAATGCCCAACAAGGATAACCTTTTGGTCAGTTAGGTCAGCCTTAGTTCCAACAAATCCAACCTGCTGCTCAGCAAGGACAACCTTTTGGTCAGGTCAATCCAGCTAGCAGTCAACCTGGTGTTCAAATGCAACCTGGACCTCAAGCTCAAGCTGGTCCCCAACCTCAATCTGGTCCCCACGCTCAGTTTGGATTCCAAACCAAACCTATTTATCAAATACAACCTAGGCCCCAGGCATAGTTTGGGCCTCAGTTTTAGTATGATCCTCAAGTACCTCAAAACCCTAAGTGCAACCTCAGGGTAATCCATTTCAGAACTATCAACAACCTTAGGTTATTCCTTATCAAAATTTTCAACAACCATATGTTGCCCCTGTTGGTCAAGCTGGTAATCAATGGTTTGTTGGAGGTCAAAATCCGAGGCAACAACCACGTTATGTTTTAATCCGCCGAACTATAACCAGGCTTATGGAAAAAATCCTTCGGGACAAGATCCATGGGGGCAACAAGGCCCTGATTGGAACCCTAACGTTGGTCCTTACCAAAGACCCATGATGTCTTTCAATCCTAAATTACCATTTCTCGCTACTTTGGAACTGCCCGATGTGTTGAAGTTGACAAATGATCCTATACTTCATAATCCATATTGGCCACTTGTTCCAACCAAGATCCCTGGTGACTATCCTAAGTTTGAAGGCAAGTCTAGAGAAGACCCCCAGGCACATGTCATGGCTTATCACCTTTGGTGCTCATCTAATTCCTGGCTTGACGATTCTATTCATTTGTGTCTTTTCCAATAGATTCTCACTAGTTCCGCTGCAAAGTGGTACATCAAACTCGTTCGTGGGACTTTTCAAGATTTTAACTCTCTTGCGATGGAATTCCTTACACATTTTCAATTATTGATTCACTATGAAACGAGAATGCATCTTCTTACATCTCTAAAATAGGACACGGCTACTCACATCTCTGATCATATTCATGAATGGAGAAGGCGTTGCCATTTGATCAAGTTTTGGATCCTAGATCAGCTATTGGCTAGTTGGTTCACTACCTCTTTTGTCGGTCCAATAGCTAGAGATATTACAATGGGGGCATGCATTATTGAAGAGCAAGCCATCACGCGTGCTCAATATCTTGATTTGGTATATTCCCAATCTAGTAGGATTTATGACATCTTGCATGATGCTCCGCGGCCTGGGACTTCTAAAGCTCTGTCAACACCTTCTGTCGATGGTGTTATTGGTTCCATCACTCAGTCTTCTCGAAAGTCTTCCATGACTTTTGCGAAGCAGAAATCCTTTGCTCCTACTAAGATTGTTTCTCAGTCCCCATCCAATCCTAGGAAAACCTCAAACCTAAGTATCCTTGCCTTATTTGTGATGAGGATCACTTCACTAAGGACTGTCCTCGACGGTCCGAAGTAAGTTGTTTGCTTAAGGGGACTTTAGGGATTCCTGCTATGCTTAAAGAACCTTTTCCTTCCCAACAAACTCAAATGGTGGACCAACTTCAATCCTATTCCTCATCTGGTTCTCAGGTCTTCATGGTCGGGACTATTCCTATTCACATATCTACTCAAGCAAAAGAGTATGCTCTGTTGGCTAGTAAAGAACCTGGAGTCCCTTCTAGTGTTCCCTTCTCCAATTCTAGCCCCCTTTATATTGAAATGCCTAGTAATGAGTCTGTCATTCGACCACCTGCTAAACAAATTCTCCGAGAATCTTCCTATAATCCCAATGCTCTTGTTGCACAACACCATAGCGTTGTCAAAGATCTAACCCAAGCTCCTTCGACTATGTCTACTTTAGAGGTTCTCTAGAGTTGTCCTTCCCAACGAAAGTCATTACTATCCACCATCAGTGGAATTGATCCAGCTGAGTTCGAGTTGATTACTTTCGATCTTGAAAATTATGTGCTATGTTTGCCTCACTAGATCGCTTTTCTCATCTAGGTTGTTATTAACTCAAAGACGATTCATCGTATTGTTATTGATGAAGGAGCATTGACTTGCACTATGTCTGTTTCTTGTTGCAAAGCCATTGGTTCTCCCACTTTGAGTCAATCTCCGAAGACCCTAGAGGCATTTGATGGAAGAGATTCCTGTCCGTTTGGTATTCTCCCGTGCTTTCCCATCACCTTGGAAGGCAAGATGGTCAACGTTGAAGTAGAGGTTGTTGACACCAATTTGACATACAACCTTCTACTGGGTCGAATTTGGACGTATGTTATGCATGCTGTTGTTTCTTCACTATTTCGCGTACTCTTTTTTCCTCACTAGGGGAAAATTGTTACGGTCGATCAATTTTCCTTCTTTGCTTCTTCTTCCATAGAAGGCAATATTCCCTATGTGGAGCATACTGGTGTTCCTTATGAGAGTGTGGGTGTTGGGCTCTTTAAAGCTCCTACCCTCTTGGATGTTTTCCCGCTCCCACCTCCTAACATTGCATCCATTAATATGATCTTTGTTAACCCTGATCCTTGGGTGATTCCTCCCCTCGATCAAGTAGATTCTTGGGGTGATTTTATGCCATTGAGCCCTACTGAACTTAACTATGTTGAAATCGTCTCAGCTTTGGCTCATTCTTCTGAATCTACTCCTTCGAGTAGGTCTCTTGACACGTATGTGCAATCCCCTTGGCTTGGAGATATTGCTTCTCTTGACCCTTTGCAAGAAACGTTTCCTTCTGATGAGGCTATTCTTGAAAAATTGTCTTTTGAGGATCCTCCTTGGGTTGATAGTCATCATTGTTCTTCATTTATTCTTGTCTTTGGGGCAATGACTTCCTGTCTAGATAATTTTGCTACCATTGATTACTTTACGAAATGGGCTAAAGCGATGCCTACATTGACTAACAATGGTAAGACAGCTACTCAATTTCTATTCAATCATGTGATTTCCAAGTTTAGAGTCCCTCAAGCCATCATCACAAATCATGGCTCTCATTTTTGTAGTTACATGATGGCCGAGTTGACATCTCAGTTGGGCTTGCGTCACAATAGTTCAATGCCATATTACCCCCATTCCAATGGCCAGGTCGAAGCAGTGAACAAAGTATTGGTCACTATGCTTCAACGTACCATTGAAATGCAAAAGTCTAATTGGAATTCAATGTTTTTTTCAGCTCTATGGGCCTACCGTACCTCGGTTAAGGATGCTACCGAATTTACACCATTTCAGCTGGTTTATGGTTTGGAGGCTACCCTTCCGATTGAATGTGAAATCCCTGCTCTCAAATTAGCTATTGAATTATTGTCGAATACCACTCTGGTGGAGGAGCGTCTTCTTTACTTAGAATGACTTGATGAGACTCGTCAATTTGCTTCATTGGTCATTGAAGCACAGAAGAAGCGAATGAAAGCTCACTTTGATTAAACAATGAACCTACGTTCCTTCGTTGAAGGGGATTTAGTCCTGTTGTATGATCAAGCTCATGATAAACTGGGGGCAGGAAAATTTGAACCCATGTGGCATGGGCCCTACATTGTAAAACGTGTTTTGCAAAAACGTGCCTATGAGTTGATTGATTATGAAGGCAATCTTTTAGATAAGCCCCAAAATCGGCTTTATCTCAAGAAATATTATGCATGAGTCTTTCGTTCATTTCTGTGTACATAAGTATGTTTTCATTTTTTTACATATTTGGCTTGGTGTGTAAGCATTTTTCGCTTATTGTGTCCTTTTGCTTCTTACGCAGATGTCTGTCATGCCTTATGTTGGTTTCGCTGATGGTGCCTATCGTAGTACTCAAAATCTTTCCTCCACGGCATGGGTTATCTATATCCTCACGGTGAGTTGGTAGATCTTCAAGGTGTTTGTCTAGGATGCACTACGAACAATGTCACTGAATATAGTGCAGTTATTGAGTTATTGATTGAGGTTATTGCCCTCAATATTTGCACTTTGATCGTAAATCTAGATTCACAACATGTTGTTCTCCAACTCAACGGGTGTTATTCCATAAGAAACCCTCACATTTTAAAGTTGTATTTACATGTTTTTTTATTGGAATGGAATTTTGATTTCATTACATATTAGCACATTCTTAGAACGCTAAATACATTAACAGATGCATTGGAAAATCATGTATGAGATAGACATTGTGACATTTATAGGAGTAAACACTGAGACATAATAAGTTCATAAAACAAAACATAGTTATATATATAAATTATATATATATATCGGTGTGCACATCGTAGTGCTAAAAAAATGTGTTCAGGCTACATCATGAGAGAACCTGTCTCTCAAAATTGCAGAAAATAAACTTAGGGGTCTAATCTGCATGATGCTCCCTATAGCGCACCACTGCTCGGACGACACGTATGAGCAATCAGTGGATCCTGTTCGACGCCACTGCTATGTGTCGCTGGTACTATCAAGGGACATCCTTGAATCCCGTGTAGTCTGGGATCCCCTCCGTCAAGCCCTCCAGCTCTCGAGCAATCTTGTCCTCTACATCTCCACCAAGAGGAGGTAGCTCGAACTCCCTCTCGACTCTACGAGCAATAGGAGATAAACCTACAGGTCTTTCCGGTCCTACATCTACAAGATTGAAGCATAATAATCAGGACATACATATAAAAAATATTAAAAATTATAAAACTCTTTCAAAATCCAAAAATTAGTTTGTTACCCTTATCATCCCAGTGTTCCCCAGGTGGGAGTACTAGGTCTAGGTCACTCCTAAAGTTTGTCCCAGCATATGGCCAATCCTTTACAACAACGAGTTGGTGATCTAGCCACTTGAAGAACTCTGGTCTCCATGACATCTGTTGGTCACCGCCTCCTCGAGGCATCTGAATGGCCTAGCGACTGATCCGCAGTTCCTGTCATGGTGGCCTTGCTACGGCCACCTCCTGTCTCTGGAAGATGGGGAGTTGTTTCAGGATGAACGGTATGAGGATCGAACCATATCCAAACTGTTTGGTATCTCCTCACCGAAATTTTGTCAGCTATCATTTGAGGTTGTCTGCTACCGCCTCGGCCCAGTTGAACACAATGGGGTTTAGGCAGTTAGCAGCCAGCCGGAGTTGAGTCTTGGTGGCCTCATGCGGGCCCTACGAAGTCGCTACTCTAGTGATGGTGGAAAGGAGAACTCTCAGGGACAAGTCCACTACTGTGGTGATCTTTAGTTTGCCTCCCTTGTTCGATTTCTAGGCCTCTGGACACATTCTCTCGATGAGCATATCCATCATTTCTCCTGTGATCCATGTACCTGCCATTTGGGGGCCTTTCCCCCTTCTTTGATAACCCTATCAAGAAATATATTTCGTTGGCATCGATTTCTAGCTCCTACCCCTGAATGTTGAATTTCCCCTCATTCAGATCCCATGCTCCAACAAGATATTGGAGTAGGTTCGGTTGTGCTCTCAGACAGGGCACCATAAAAAATTTCAGAAGCCTGCAATTCTGGAGCATGTCCAAGCACTTTGGATCCCCCATGGCCAATACATCACCATTTCTATGTTCCCGCTCTTTCCATTCAATCACCATGCTTTTCTCCCTACAAACACAAAAATATTTAATTATTAATTCCATAATTGTGTTCAAAATCCCAAGACATTGCTTAAATTTTGAGGAATTTTGTTTCTCGGCGCTCGTCGCGCCTATTTTTCAAATAGGTGCGCCGAGCCGGAATCCACAGTTCAAAAATTTAGGGCTCTTCGCGATTTTTTGGTGTACCGTGGCAAAAAGCTCATTTTCGCTCCGTTGGATAATTTAGGTCTTCGCGGTCCCGAGCTAGGAACCCGCGTTGACCAATGCGGACAATCGCGTCTGCAAACCTCCTCTAAATCATGGCTAAACAGTGAACACTCCAAAAACAAGCTACATCATATCTTAAAATGCAGGAAAAAGTGTATTTCCTACCTGGACTGGACGAATTTTCCAACAAGCTTCTGAAACTCCTCCAGTTGGTTGTTGAAATTGCCAATGCACAAGGGTATTTTTTCACTTCAAGGTAAAAAAGTGAAAAGTAAATTGAATTTTACCTCATGGCCCTTTTTATAAGTGTTTTTGCAAAATTAGGGTTTTATTTTTCTATTTTTGAGTATTTCATGCATATTTACATCGAAAACAGATCTTACACTTGCTTTTGTGCAGCAACAGGTTCCAAAGTACTCTAGAGATGATTTACGAGTTATGTTTTATACTTTTTCGAACTTGGTAAAAACATGAAAAAGTCCCTTTTGGATTCATCTTTAAGGTGTTTTCTAACTCGTGAAACATGAAAAGATCGTCGAGCTCTTGTCACTTTGAACTTGTTAAAGGTTGCGAAGCATCATCTACCCAGTATAAGTTTACCCCTTTTACGGACTAGGATAGATTACTTACAAAAAAGGTATACATTGATCTATCATGGTCAATAGGTTCCCTTGGGTATTGTTTTCTACCTTTACGGATTCGAGGGACAAATTTACAAAAAGGGGCCTTTGAAGTTTTTTTTTCTGTGTATTTTTCAAACTCTCTAAATATGAAAAAGACTCTGAGTTTCACCTATGTCGGAATTGTTAAACCCTGACGACATTGGACTTGTCATCATGATGAGACCAAGCTTCTCCTTCCTAGGGCTCGTTAAAACTTACTAGGTCAGATTTTTCCGAAGACAAACTTACATTACAAGTATATGCTATCCACTTCAAGCTTGTGTTTAAAAATAATTGGGGTACTCGCCAGAAATGGTGGGGGAAAATTTGGAAATAATCTATTGGTTATATTAATTATTACGACAGCTTGTCGCTCTTGAACATCGAAACTCTTTCTACTTCATGTCAAGGTGGGATATCCTCACTTTATCGTTGGCCTTCTAAGTTTTGGGTTATCATTTTTTCCTCATTCCATCTAATCCTTGCTACATCATCATGACCTTTGATCCCTTGGTACCAAAATGCTGCCAAACTCTGGAGTCATGTCGCCGATATGTTCAAGAGCTTAATCCTTCTGCAGTTTGTCTCCTTACACACCTTCCTCCAAATCTTTGTCTTATCCACATTCACCTTGTTCCTTTGTCTCGCGTCGATGATGTGGGAAGAATTATGGCCCTCCTTTGACCGATCACTTCCTATCGACTTTAGCTCATTATCCGGGAAGTTGATCTAGAGACTCTTTTATGGTACCTTGGAGCTTGCATGCCTTAATGGCAAGTTCTTTTCATTTGACGACAGGCTTTCATAATTGGCCTTCGATTGAGTGATTTCACGAGTGTTCAACTTCAGATCATTCTTCACACTTTGTGGGTTGTACTAGCGGTACCTTGAGAACCATTGACATTACTGGTGGTCTCTCTCGTGCTTGTTAATGGTTTTCATCATTGACTGGTAATCAAGCTCTTTTTCTAGTATGCTCAACTTCAGCACATCTATTCACATATTAGTGTTTGTACCTTGATCAGGTTAGGTTTCAAGACCCTCAGCTCAGATTACACAAGTCCAGGTTGCGTGGATTGGTTGTATAAATGACTCTTCTTTATTGAATGGATGTGACCATACTTGGTCTTTCATATGGTTCTTTTGATTGGATGGTTGCGTCCATACCACAGGTCACTTATGTTTATCTTATGGATGGCTACATCGATGCCTTATGTACATGTATGTCCTTTCACTATGTACTTATGTATCGAAGATATCAGTTGTACTTGCGTTTCTCCGCGATGCTGTTCTGTTTCAGTTATGGATTCGTAAAGCATTTCACCCCTTCCACTCTCTTGGCCTTCATGCTTTAGGGGGCATATGTTACACAGTAATTTGTCACCGACCTTGCATTCCCTGATTCCAGACACTGCCAATCCATGTTATTGACATCTGCCTTGTGTCATGTTGCAAATTATGTGTCAATGTCTTCCTTGTCATCTCAGGAAGAATATCTTAGTTTACTTCTCTTGCAGCAGGCCCTTGTTTACTTACGTCTTTCACGGGACAATAGTTGTTCCACCTGCGATGATGGCTAAGATTGCACTAGCCCTAGCGAAGTCTTCACTCTGTCTCTGCGTTGCACTCGCGACGAGCTACTTTTGGCAAGTTTTTTAAACAACTCGTCAAAGCTTCGAAGTGTAACAACTTCATGGGTGGTCCTAGGGTTGGTTGTTGGATCAGATGAGCTCCCCTCTCTCCTTTGCGATGGTTGTTCCACTTTTTGTGTAACCTCTCAAAGAGATAAGACCTGTCTCCCATCTTTTATGGAAGCTCCTCCTCCTATAAATACTTCCTCCATGACTGAGATTAGCTAGCTTTAGATTTCAAGAATTCAATAGTAAGAGTAGAGAGATTTTGCTAGAGTGTGGAAGTAGCCTCTCATGTAACTTTGTTTGGGATGGTTTTGAGTGGAGTTAACTTTGTTGTAAGAGTATTCTAGCATTAGCCTTTTGGGTAGGAGAGATATTTATTCATCTTTTGGGAGACAGTATACGAGTGAACGCTTACGGAGACATGTTGACATGACCCTTCCAGGAGACTTATGACGTTAGGGCTTGGTTGTAAGCTCTATTTTGATTTACATTAATACAAATCAACAACTTATTTCTTATATCATATGTCGAAATGTGTAATGATAGCTTGAAGCTCCTTGACTCTTTAAGTAGATAGTTTTTGTTGTACTCTATTATGTTTGTTGTTGTGTTATGTATGTTGTTTTTAGGTACAAGTGATTAGAAGAATGAAAGATGGAGAAACACAACAGGAACTACATCGAACGATGATTTGAGGGTAAGCCTTCATGGCATCAACTTTCTAAGGAAATTTTCTTTGGTATTGTCTTTGCTGTGACTAGACCCACTCTAGGGCTAGAGGGGTCACCTCTTTCCGTAGAGGGAACTTGCCTGTGTCACAGTAACCTCGAAAAATTACATTGTGCTAACAAGCCCTACTGTAGGCTGAGGTTTCTTCTTTCCCTTTGGTGATTTTTCAACTGTAATGAGATCTATTTTTGAGGGCATAACCTTAATTTTGGTTCATCTTCTTGGCCATTTGGATCTTGTAAATTGACTGCAAACTAAAGTGCAACCCCATCATCATACATACTTACCTTTTGTTTGCACCCTTTCCATTTCCTTTGAATATTTCCTTTCTTCCCAAGGCTCTAGTGGTTGCGTTGGGAAAATTTTTCCTTCTTGTAGCACTATGTTAGCTTCCTGTAGTGCTACAGGATCTTCCTGTAGCAATATAGAGAGGGGATGCAATTTGATTTGGGAGCTACTGAGAAGATGGAGAGTGGTGAGTACATGAGTTGCACACAACTTGAATCTTGTAGAAACTAAATTTTTAATAGCAAGAGGTGGTGGGTCCACCTTAAATTTCTTTTCTTTCTTTTCATTTTTATTGATTTTTTTCCATTATTTTTTCTCTTTTTTTTTAAATTTTCTCTATTTTTTTATTGCACGCAAAATAAATTCAAAGCGATTTGAGTTAATTAAGTTGGCCATCACCTACCCCTTCTCACTCCTTGTCTTCCATCACAACTAAATGATTACATCCCACTTTCTCAAGTCCTCTTCACTTTTGTCTTGTCCTTTCCCCCATGTGCGGGTGTCTTGGTGGAAAAGTGAAGTTAATTGCTAGATAAGGCCAAGGCTTCTTTTCTACTAATCTTGGCTATAAAAACCTTTCCTTCATACACCTGCAATTTTTTTCAAGCTAAAATAAGTTCGTATGAAAGGTTTAAAGGATTGCATACCTGAGCCTTACCCTTAATGTGTTTTTGCAGGTGATATTGAGGTTTTTAATATGAATGTTGAAGTTTCCTTTAGTGGTCCTGAAGCTATTGCTAATGATCTTGAAGCTGAATGTGATAATCTGTTGGAGGTCCTATTGCTGACAACCTTGAATCTGGAGGTCTCTTAGGTTCTTTTTTGCTATGGTTTCTACTTCACATCCTTGGCTAAAATGTTGCTACTGAGCTTCATAACATGATGATTTAATAGGTGTTGACTTCCTTTGTTTGTTGATGCATAGGTCTTCATAGCATGATGCTTTTTTCTGACTGGTGTAATCTTCTTCTTCTTTTTTGTAGGCCTCTTTCTAGCATTCAATCTATTGTTGTTGGAGTTGATGGATGATATTACATCTGCTCTTCAAGTATGGTGTGTCCCTTTTAAGATTCAGGAATGACCGCATAATGCCTCAGGGTGGCTGGATTATCTATTTTGGAGCTACAAAAAATCTGGTTCAAGATCTTGTTGGAACTGTGCAGGAGGAATCCTCTTCCTATAGCAGTCATTTAATTCCTATTCAAGATCTGTGGGACTGATGGAAAGTCATAGGAGGTATAAGGACATGGCTAAAATAATCAATAGGTGGTGTAGGTGGTGGAAAAGTTGATGACAATGCTTTTATTTTTAGTTTTTCATGTAAGGCGGAGTGGAAATTGAAGATGAATTTTGGATAGATGGAGTGGATGAGTGATGAAAGTGGTTTTGGGGGACCTCTCTCAACTTTCCCTAAATAATACATGATATTTTGACCCATTTCTCCAATCGGATAGCCTCTTTCAGCTTCTTCTCAGCCATCTTGTAGTGCTACAGGATTTTCCTGTAGCAATTCAGGACAACCTCCTATAGCAGACTTGTTTTGTCCATATCTCCCAAACAATAGACTAGATTGACCTAAAATTTTCTGAGCCTATTTCCATCATCCTTATGCACCTCCCCATAAAATATCTTGGCCAATGGATGCACTAATATCGAGAAAACATTAAAATGGTTGTAGGTGGTGGAGGTCAATTTATCGAAATGTGTGCACTGTAATTGCTGAAATTACTTGAGAATGTTATCATCATCCATATGCATATCCCCTTGAAATATCTTGGTAAATGGATACATAGTTTTCAATATATGAAAAAATAATTTTGTGCTTTTTGTATTTTGGCTTCCTGTAGCATTTTAGGATAACAATGAAAATGGATGGGAAAAGCTTGGGAATGATGGGTGGATGGTGGAAATAGATGAGGGCGATGGATTGGCATGACCTTGGTCTTTTTGTAGCATCTAAGCAAAGGAGGAGAAAGTCCAATCTTGACTTTCTTTGACTAGGCTTGTCATCAGCTTTTCTTTTGGTAGCTACCATGTTTTGGTTGCTTGCAGAGGTTGGAGAGTAGCTGCATTCATGAGAGAGATACACAAAGAAAAGTTTTTTTTTTTTTTTTTCCTTCTAGGCCTACAAGACACCTCAATGAGGTTTTCAAATAGTCGGTCTACCTAGGCTCCTCAAAGGAGGTTTTCACCTAGGATCTTTTTTTGCTTTTCTCTTTTTTTCCTTTTTTTCCAACCCATTGACCGCCTCAAGGAGTTTTTCATTCAATGAGCCAATCTCAGGAGCCTCAAAGGAGGTTTTCACCTTAGATTTTATTTTTTTCTCTTATTTTTCATTTTTTTATTTCTTTTCCTATCCTACTCTACTTGAAAAAAATAAATCATTTTCAAGTGTAGGAGTACTTCCAATGAAGTCAAGTGCACATCAAGGTGACAGATAAACTAATGTATAGGCTTGAAATATATGCTTTGACATGTATGTGGATTTTAGAGACAAAATGATTTGATTGAAATTAGATAAGGAATTGTTGAAGAAGAGTGTGTGGCTGCCAATTACTAATTTTTTGAAACCATATTTCAATATAGTTTTGATGCCACTGGTCCACTTGCTGATTTGGTTAACCTTGGATATCTTATTCTTCCATTAAATTCAGATCTTCTTCTTTTTGTTGATTATTCTCTTGAACACAAAGAGGATCTAATGGTGAACATGAGGGAACTTTCTCAATCTCTAATTCTGATGCCTGCTCTTCATCAAGTGCAGGCCATGATTCTTTGGTCTTCTCATTTGAATCTTCGTTTTCTACATATTGTCCTTCAATGACATTAAGAGAATATTTTTTTTTTGCAATGCTCTTCTGGAGCTAAGATGAATACCATTGAGATCAAGAGCAGATGTTATTAAGTGTTGTACCTCAACATTGTAAGTGGGTTGAGCTACTTCATTGTGTGGGTTTGGAAATGGTGGTACAAGTAGTTGAGTGTGAGTGGATATTTGAGATGGGCGTGGTTGGGGTTGTGGTTGTGGTGGAGGTGGATGGTAGGGATAACATGGAGTTGGTTATGGATGATATTGAGGATAATATTGAGGATATTGTGGATTTCTCCCATAAGGTTCTTTCCAACCTTGTTGCCAAGATTGATTTTGGGGTTGAGATGGCCAAGCTTGCCAAGGAAATGGTGTGTTACAATTACTTTAATATGGATGTTCATAACCTTGAAATTGTGAATTAGGCTCTTGCATCATACCAAGTTGACTAGGCTACCATGGTCCTCTTGGAGCTACATGACATAACTTCTGACTTGCTCCATTTTCCTCTTGGTAAACTTCCTTAAACCTTGGTAACAATGGGCAATATTTAACAACATGTGATTCTGCATGGAAAACAAAAATATCAACATCGTATTTTTCCTCATCTTGTATTCTTAATATTTCTACTTGTATATTTCTAAGAATTTATGTTTTAAATTCATACAACAAATTTCCAAGTTTAGCTTGACTTACTAATCTTGATGCTGATTTACTTACTCTTTCCCTTCCTCTTGATATGTGTTTGAATGTTTCACAAATTTCTTCCAATGATAATTGGTATACATCACCTCTACTCATGAGATCAAGGAGATCAATCCACTCATCCCTAATTTTCTTAAGTAAGAGGGTTTTTAGTGTGTCAGATTCTAAATACTTTAATTTTACCCTCTTAACATTATACAAGAAAATCTCTATTAGATCCTCAAGGCTCTCATCTTCTTTTTTATTCATTCTAAAGATTTCTTCTTTAAGATCATGAACTTTATAGTTTTCTAGAAATATCTTTTGCATATCATTCCATGATCTTATTGAATTAGTCCCTAACCTCATGAACCATTTAAGAGCTCTATCCTTCAATGTTGTCGGAAACAATCTTAATTTTTTTGTGTTTAGTAACTAATCATAAGATCTACAAAGTATTTCAAATTCAAAGAGAAAGGTTTTTGGATCCTCTGACCTCATGCGATGGAAGTTGGGAAGAAAAGATGGAGGGAGGTTCTTCATATGTACATTGACATCAATATCTTAAATGGGAAATCCAAGAAGATCTTTTTCATTATCATCATCTCCATCCATTTCTTCTACCTTCTCTGTCACCTCTTCTTCTACCTGCAAAAGTGGATGGTGATTTGGCTCTTACTACAACACGTACTCAAATGTGGTTGTTGTTGTTGGAGAAGTATTTTTTTATTTTTATATATAAAAAAATAGAATGAGAATTGCTGATGTAAGCAATTTTTTGTTCTTGAAATGAAAATATACATAAACATTTTTTTAATACATTTTTTTTTTTTTTTTTTCAGAAAGTAAAAAAAATCAATCAAATAGGGAAGAAAGCGATGGATAATTTGACACCTCTCCAGCAACGGTGCCAAAAAGTGATGATCCTCAGTATTGTAACAAGAATGTTGCAACTCCCAAGGCTACCAACTTTAATTATCAACCTGGGGTTCATACAAACTTTGGAGGTATCAACACTATATGTGCAACATAAAACGTGTGCTTCTTTCGCTATCATGATGTAATGGAGTTAATGTAATGAAATCAAATCCTAAACTAAATGCATAAATGAAAATGTTACTTTGAAAATAAATTAATCCTAAGCAAGAACAACAAAATGTAATTGAAATCGTAGGAGCATGAATTCAAATAAATATGCCTAATATACATTGTCAAAATGCATGTCCTAATTGGTTCTAATTCTTCCTCAACCATTGATTTAGAGCCTAGAGGTTACGATTCAACCATAAGGTACACCAACTAAACTTGTTGAAAAAAATTGGGCCAGTATATACATGCTGGAAGAATGTTACTTGAAGTTACAGGTGATGCTACCAGAAGTTATAGATTTTCTACAGAAAGATATAATTCACCAAATGATCAAGTAAATCAAATAAAAATTGGATGGGACAATTGTTTTATTGAATAGGATGTATTAGGTCTTTATGCCAAGTGGAATCACTCAAAAATACCCCCGTATTAGAGCTAGTTAATCTATCAAATGCCTAACCTAATCAAGTGAAAATGAAATGGGGTAAATTGTTTTATTAACATCAATGTTTTTATGATCTAATGCAAGTGTAATCAAGTCAACTGGAGCACATTATCATGTTCTATAAAATAGCAGAAAATTACTACTATTTGCCACAAGGGACTTCCATAAATTTAGATTTGGGAATAAGAAAACTATTTCAAGTAGCTCAATTATCAATATGACCTTCCAAATATGTTCCAAGGATGAAATCATGATTTTTATCCTAAAAAATAAATTAGTTCAACCATTTAAACCAATCCTATGACAAGAAATCATCAATACTAAATGTAGAAATAGGTAAAAAATCAAGAACAAGGTATGCATGTGAATAAGAAGTGAAAATAAGAAAAGTAAATTATACATAAGGGAACTGAGCCTCCTGTGATGTCCAAGCCCAAGGAAAATAAAAGTACTATGAAGGAGACCAATATTTATAAGCTAAACAGGGCACCAAACTTCATTATTTCCATCAATACAATTACATCCTTGCAAGAAATGAAAGTGGAGCTGAAAAAATACGAGTTCTCTCCAGAAGAAGACTAAGAAAAACCAACCCCTGGAGGATAATTCGAATTGATACTTATAAAAAATTATTAGGAAACATTCTCCATGATAGGGGGAATATTTCCCCTCCAAAATCCCTCAATTAGTGGATCTGGTTCCCAACACTAGGAATTTTCATTAAATGATAGGGAACACATTCCTAGATTTTCTCAATCATTGGAGCTCTAGAATTTGTGAAATAATTTCATAATATCTTGTTGATTTATTATCCAATATTGATCCTCCTGTAGTAGGTAGAAAGTCCCTAAACTATCTCTTCCTCCAAATATTCATAATTTGCCTAATATCCTCACACTATTGTACAAAAATAAATAATTTTAGGCACAAATATGCAATTATCCATAAACCTTCCTAATGAACATATTAAAGCTAAGAAAAATTATTAAGTGTAGGAGAGGTTTAATATATCGTTCATGTTCCTAGGAAAGGTTAGGCGGGCCTTAATTTATGTCTAATTTGGAGGCCCATCAGACACTATCTGCGTAGAGAAGGTAGCAACAACAATATACTCTACTTCAGTAATCGACAAAGAAATGGAGGCTTGTTTCTTGCTGACCCACGACACCAAGAATTTTCCCAGGAAGAAAGATGCACCAAAATTAATCTTCTTGTCATCAAGGCTTCCAACCCAATCTCCATCAATGTAGGAATTCAACTTGAATTATGCACTCTTAGCATACCACAGTCCATACTTTATTGTTCCTTGAAGATATTTGAAAATTATCTTGACAACGACAACATGACTCTCACGCAGGAAAGCCTGAAATCTTGCCACAAGCCCTACTTCTTGCATGATATCTGGCATTGAAGCTATAAGATACAATAAGCTTCCTATCATCAATATTGTTAGAAAATTATATATTATGGAGCAATGGAACACATAAAATATTGCAGAAATATAAACACACAAAACTCATAAAACAAGAGAGACACACATATATGTGGTTCACCCAGTTTGGGCTACGTCCACCCCGAATAGCCAGTCCTTCCTTTCTATTATCCAACAAAATGAAGAGACACAACCTACAGCAGATCCACTATAATATCCTCTGTTTTATCTCATAGTCTCACCTCTCTATTTCTTGCTCGAAGAATACACATATATATTACACAGACTTAATACAATGCCCTCATACAAAGAGAGGGGTTGCCTTCTAGGGAAAAAAGCCCTAAACTAAACATAAGTTCTACCGTCAGATCATCTACCTAATGAACGACCTAGATTGACTAGAAATTACTATACTTTTACAAGGAAATTTTACATCTGTTTTTAGCTTTGGGGGCGTTGTCCCCAAGCCCCTGTCGGGGCACCGCTAGCCCCTGGACCCCCCAGCCGGGGGGGGATCGGCCCCCACCAGACCCCTGTGGGGGGGACAAGCCCCCCCTGCACCCCCCCGCGTGGAGGGGTGTACAAACTTCCTGGGGTATACATCCAGCTGAAACAAAGACCTCTGAACAATCATGCTCCACACACAACAACTATGTATTCAATCTGATTTACCAGCGATGTCCCATATTCTTTGCACAACTTGCTGCCTACAGTCATGGCTGTGTTGACTGGTTTGCAATCTTCCAGTCTGAATTTCTTCAGATTTTCCTTGAGATATTTGGATCGGGATATAAACACTCCATCTGAAGAATGAGTAATTTGCAAACCCAGGAAGAAGGAAAACTCTTCAATGATGGACATTCCAAATTGTATTTTCATACTCTTTGCAAATTGATGCCTCAATTGTTCCATATCACTACCAAATATTATATCATCCACATACACAACTACTATCAGTATATGGTCACCTTCATACTTTACATATAGGTTACTATCATATATGCCTTTCTTAAACCCTTGTTGCTGAAGGTACTTATCTAGCCTTACGTACCAAGCTCTAGGGACTTGTTTTAGTCCATACAGGGCCTTCTTTAGTTTGCATACGAACCCTTCACCGAAGGTGAGTATAAATCTTTTAGGCTTTTCAATGTAAAATTCTTCTTCTAATCACCATTGAGAAATGTAGAATTCACATCCATCTGATATACCTTGATATTCTTGTGGATGGAAAGAGAAATAAAGATCCTGATCACTTCCAATTGAGACACTGGTGCAAAGGCTTCTTTGAAATCTACCCCTTCTATTTTGGCATACCCTTTGCAGACCAACCGACATTTGTTCCAGATTACTTGACCTTGTTCATTCAGTTTTTTCTTGAAAACCCATTTGGTTCCAATAACATTTTTCTCCCTAGGCCTTGGAGCGAGCTCCCGGGTGTCATTCTTTTTAATCTGATCAATTTCTTCATTCATAGCTTTCACCCAGAACTTGTCTTCACTTGCTTAACAAAGGATCTTGGGTTTTATATGCGATAATGGAGCCATATTCACATTAATTGTATTGCCAACTAGTTTTCTCCTATTTTGGACACTATGTCTTTGATCTCCAATTATCTGACTCTCAAGATGTTCCTTTGGTACATAGTTAGAGGGCATCTTTGGTCTTGAAGTTGTGCTTTCTTCCTCACCTTCACTGTTTGAATTTTTTTCCTCCAAATCTGCAGACCATAAATCTAAACTTTCTTCATCATCTAATTTCTTATTTCTTTTAGAGTACTCATATTGTGAACCTATTTCATCTACTATTATGTTAATGAAATCCTCAATATTCTTTGTTTGATTGTTGTATCACTTATATCCTTTTCTTCGAGTAGATTACCCAAGCAATATCCCCTCGTTAGTGCATGAATCAAAATTTCCAAGATTATTATCAGTCCTTCTGATGAAGCACTTAGTTCCAAACACCTTGACATGTTTCACTGATGCAGGTCTTCCCTTCCATAGGTCATAGAGAGTTTTATCACTATTAGGCCTGAGTTGAGTTCTGCTTGACAGATATATTGTTTCCTTATGTTTCTTCTCCCAAGAAGTTGTGAGACACTCCATCCAAAATTGCTCTAACCATTTCCTGGATTGTTGTATTCTTCCTCTCTACTACTCCATTTTACTATGGAGTTCTAGCCACTGAGTATTGCTTCCTGATGTCATTCTCTTCACAAAATTTCTCAATTTCTCTCGAGGTGTACTCTCCTCCTCTGTCTGATCTTAATAATTTTATCTTTAAGTCTTTCTCATTTTCTACTTGAGCTTTAAACTTCTTGAAATGCTTGAATGCTTCCATCTTTTCTTTTAAGAGCACAATCCAAGTGGCCCTGGTGAAACCATCAATGAGAAACATGAAATACCTCTCTCCTTTTGAGGTTTCTTCTCTAGTTGGGCCACAAATGTCTGTGTGAATGAGTCCTAGAGGTCTGGATGGGGAGAACTCTTTTGACTTGAAATGGATCCTAATCTATTTTCCAACTTGATATGACTTGCAGATTGAGTTATTGAGCCTTGATAGTCTCAGTAATCCTCTCACTGCTTCCATCTTATTAGCCATTATCAAACTATTAAAATTCATATGACGAAGCCTCTTGTGCCACAACTGTGCTTCACTTGTTTTGCTTAAATAAAAACTAACCCTAGAATCGTCAAACACATATGCATTATTGTGGGTTCTGATTGCTTTCCCCACCATCTTTCCATTCTTCATGTTGTGGATCTCATAGTATTTAGATCAAAAGGTGACATCATAGCCATTATCACACATTTGGCTAACACTCAGCAGATTCTTCTTGAGAACTTCTACATGCAACACATTTTGTGCTTCTATTTTTTTTATCAAGATTAACTACACCTTTACCCTTGATTCTTGTTGGAGCATTGTCTTCAATGGTGACATTGTTTCCTCTATCCTTTTATTTTAGCGATAGAAATTTTCTTTTGTCCTCGATCATATGTTTGGAACAAACACTATCCGCATACCATTTGTTTTCATGATTATGAGCTGATAAGGTGAGTCCACACTGCATGCTCTTTTTAGTATTTTTCTTCCAGCTCCTTATCCTTTTGGATAGTTGGTCATATAATATTTTGGGACTTATAGTCCATTATGCAACCAGGTCACAAAATAGAAGAAAAGATAGATCAATGACTTCAAAATCAACCTCTTAGAGGGGGAAACCTCCTTTACATTACACAAATGAACAATTCTTCAATGATTCAAATGACAAAACCTCTTTTCTATATATCAGATTCTAAGAGGTCACAATATAATCAAAGCCGACATACTTTGAGGCTTAGTAATCTCATTTATGTGGGCTTCTATGGGGCACAATAATAACAATATGGGGAAAACAGGGGTGCAACAATAACAATAAGGGCTACAATGACAATAGTAATGGGAGAATCACTAGTATTATAGGGACCTAACATGCCCCTCTCCTTCAAAAAAGTGTTGTCCTTAACGCTTGAGTAGTTCTGGATGCTTCTGTATAAAATTCTCATCCTCCAATGTGGAATCTTCAGCGAGTAATTTCTTCCACTTGATGAGATACTCTGAAATTGGTCAATTTCATAGTTGTCGAGTTCTTGTTTCTGTGACTGCTTCAGGTTCCAATATGATTTTTCCTTCCTCGTCAAGTTCTAGAAATATTGTTTGAACTAGGAGTTTGTCACCTATAACCTTCTTTAAGCATGAAACATGGAAAATTGGGTGCACTCGATAAATTTTAGGAAGCTCCAATTTGTATTCCATAGTACCAATATTTTGTAACACCTTGTATGGACCATAATACTTTGATGATAATTGATTATCCTTCTTAGCTTGCTTGAGGGACATTTTTTTATATGTTTGTAGCTGTAGAAATACCCAGTCATCTACATCAAACTTCTTTTGTTGTGATGTTGATCCGCTTGTTGTTTCATTCTATTCTGCACCAAAGTGAGGTTATCCTTTAGGAGTTGGAGAACTTATTGTTGATGCTTGATGTGATCTTCCACTCCTTGAAAATTAGAATTTTCTCTTAAATATGATGTGATGGACGGTGGATGATATCCATAAAGTTCCATAAATGGGGTCATTTTTGCTGCAATATGGAAGGAAGTGTTATACCACCATTCAGCTAGAGGCAACCATTTGACCCATTGTATATGTTTATCATATACAAAGAAACGAAGATATCCTTCCAAACATTTGTTTACTATCTCATTTTTCCCATCGGATTGAGGATGATAAGATGATTTATGAGCTAGCTGAGTACCTAGATAAGAAAATAATTTTTTCCAACAATTTATAATGAAAATGGGATCTTTGTCGCTTACAATAATATTTGGGTTTCCATGTAGCTTTTGAATTGTTTCCATAAATGCAGTAGCAATTGTATTGCCTTTAAATGGATGAGATAATTTACAAAAATGTGCATACTTGGTAGGTATGTCAACTACCACCATGATGACACTCTTTCCTTCGGACTTGGGTAAAACTGTGATACAATCCATTGAAATCTCCTCCCAACGTTGACTTGGAATGGATAAAGGTTGTAATAGACACAGGGTATTAATTGTTTCAACTTTATTTTAATGGAAAACCAAACATTCTGCCACAAACTTTTGAATATCAAATTTAAGGCCATCCCAAAAAAAATTCCTTCTTAACCCCGTGGTAAGTTTTTAAAAATCCTTAGTGCCCTCCTAAGGGATAGGTGTGAAATTCCATAAGAATATTTTGTTTGAGTTTGGAATTCTTACATAGGTATAAGTGATATTTTTACTATAAAAAATCATTTTTCCAGCTAAATGTATCAGATGTAGTGGGATCTTGTTGTATCTTTTGGATGAGTGCCAACAGTTCTTCGTCATTATTCCATTCACCCTTGCTTCGTTTATCCAATATGGTTGGATAATATAAATGGCACAAAGAAATGATTCCACATCCTCATCATTTCTTAAGAATGCATCTGCCACAACATTTTTCTTCCCCTTTTTGTAGATTATTTCAAAGTCATAACCCAACATCTTTGTGACCCATTTTTGTTGCTCTTTTGAAGATATTTTTTTTTCTAAAAAGCTTTTAAGACTATCATGATCCGTTTTTACCTTGAAGTGTCTTCCCATTAGGTAGGGTCACCATTTCTTAAGTGCATGTAGTATTGTCAATATTTCCTTCTCATAAATAACTTTGTGTAAATACTTTCCTTTCATTAAACGACTTTCGAAAGCAATGGGTCTTTCTTCTTGCATTAAAATAGCACCAATTCCATTTCCTGAGGCATCATATTCCACAATAAAATGTATTGTGAAGTCTGGCGTAGCTAAGACCGGTGCTTGGCACATTGCCTCTTTAAGATGTTCAAAGGCCTTCATTACTTCTAGAGTCCATGAAAATTCATCTTTCTTCAATAATGTTGTTAAAGGTGCTTTTATTATCCCATAATTCTTAACAAACTTTCCATAATACCCTGTCAAACTGAGAAATACTCACAGATTCTTTATGGATGCGGGGAATTTCCATTCCTTAATGGCTTTAATTTTTCTAAGGTCTACCTTAACACCTTCATGAGATACAATATGACCCAGATATTCCACCTCTTGTACTCCAAAGAAACATTTGGAGCTTTTTTCATATAATTGTTTCTCCTCCAATAGTTTGAGCACCTTTTCAACATGTTGAACATGATCTAAGGAAGGGTTTGAAAATGGAATTCATCAAACCTTGAAATGTAGAAGGTGCATTAGTAAGGCCAAAAAGCATGACCAAAAATTCGTAATGACCCTCATGAGTTTTAAATGTTGTTTTCAGAATGTCTCCAGTCTTCATTCTGATTTGATGATATCCTGAATGAAGATCCAGCTTGGTGAAGTAAGTTGATTCATGCAATTCCTCTAATAATTCATCAATGACAGGGATGGGAAATTTATCTTTAATAGTGAGCTTGTTGAGCTTCCTATAATCTAGACACATGCTCCATGATCTATCCTTCTTGTGCACTAATACTACTGGAACAGAGAAACAACTTTGACTAGGTTGAATTATACCAGCCTCTAGCATTTCTAGAACCATACGTTCAATTTCACTCTTTTAGGCATAGGGATATCTGTAAAGTCTAATGTTTGGAGGAACACTTCCTGGAATCAAATGAATAGAATGATCATGATCACGAATAGGTGGGAGGCCTTTGGGAGTCTCAAATACCTTGGAATGATTGTCCAAGACTTTTTGGAGATCTGGAGAAATACATGATTTCGATGTGGGAACCTCTAGCGAACATAATTATGAAATTATTCCTCCTTGTTCTTTCTTTAGAAACTTTTTGATGCTGTTAGAGCTAATTATCTTTCCCGATTTCCCTACGATGCCCCTTAATTCAACTTCCATTCCTTCTGAAAAAAATTCAAGAAAATTTCTTGAAAATTAAATCTATCCTAGTACAACATCAACAACACCCATTGGAATGGAAAGCATTGAGATATTCAATACATATTCTCCCATGGATAGCTTGATATTATGGCACTTCCTAGAGAAATTTATCATTCCTCCACTTGCAACCATCACTTGACACTCTCGTGTTGGATATAGGAAGAAATTCAATGGCTTGGCTATCTTACAATGAATAAAATTATGGGTACTTCCTGAATAAATCAACACTATTAACTTTTTCTTCTTGATATGTCCTTATATCTTGAGAGTTTAAGGAGTGGTAATTCCAGCCAATGCATTACAAGATATGGCCGGATTCATTTCTTCTTTATATAGGGTTTTGTCCTGGTGTATATCCTCTTCTTTTGACGTTTCTTGTTCCTTTTCTTCCTCCTCTTCACAATCTATGTAAAATAATTTCTTCTGAGCACACTTATGACCTTTAGTGTATTTTCTATCAAAACTGCAACAAAACCCTTTCGCTCCTTTTTCTTCCAATTGTTGTGGTGTCAACCTTGTAGGTTGTCAAAGGCTAGGGGAAACACTACTTCCATCTCTATGGTTGTGAGTGTTAGGCTTCCTTGTTGCCATAACTTTTCTTTCAATTTTTCCTGCCAACTTGAATGCCTTCTCCAATGAGTCAAGTTCCCAAAGGTAAACCTCATGTTGGATGTTATCCTTTAAAGTCCCTATGTGTTGCAGATCCATTTGGGAACATCAAATCCCAACATTCCAATCACTGTTTTAGGGCTCATCAAACCCTAATTTTAGTTGCTTCATGCCCTAAACAAGTCATCCCTTTGAATGTCTCCTTCCTAGACAGTTTCATGACTTGAATACATCTAGAAATAGCCTCTAAAGGGACTAATGCAGGTAATCCCTTATGAAGGTGCGCTGCAGAGTAGTTAAGTCCACTGCCAGGGTGCTCTGTAGAGAACTTAGGCTTCTTTTCACCTGCACTGGGCGAGAATGAGTGAAGTTCACATAGGGCTTGGGGAATATTCTTATCCTTTTGGAGCCATCTAGAAGTTTCCCTCACTTATCAACTCCTATGAGCTCGAAAATGGATGAGGAATGAGTTAAGGTGCATCCTATCCTCTCATCCCTTCCTCCATGGAAGTAATTCTAAGTTGGAAGGCCATTCAATGCCACCATTAATGAAAAAACCTCCTTCATCTTCTTATAAATTGACCACTCATCTAAGTGATCAGGGGCTAGACTATGTTGAATTGTAAGGAAATAATGCTGCTATGAGATTTGGATTTGAAGCAAGTATTGTGATGCTACAAGTTTGTCATGCTTTTGATGTGATGTGGATGGGATCCAAGCTAGAGGAATGGCTTTGAATCAGACACCAATGGTTGTAATTCCTTCTTCTATCTAATAAAGTGTTTGAACTTTTTTCCCATATGTTTGTATTGTTTCATATTTATTATGTGTGTGAATTGTATCTGATTTCTTTCACTTATATTCAATAGATCATATGCTTTGATCAGTTTTTTTCTTCTATTGTGTTCACAGGGTACTTCTCAAGTGGATTAAGTATGGGAAGGAGCGACGGAATCGATACAAGGGAGACAAGAGGAAAGTGGAACTACAGGTAGGCCTTCTATCTTCCCATCTTATCTATTGCTTATAGGAAAAGTCTAAAACACCTTAAATTGTTGTTCTAGATACAACTACTTATCTAGGGAATTAGTATTTATCCGTAGATGCTAAATTCTCCAAAACAAATTGGCGACTCCACTGGGGAAGAATCATATTTCCTAATAGCTTATCCACCTCCTAAGATATCCTTGAAGACCCTACCTGTGTTCATTTACTGTATTTCAGCTCTTTTGCATTGAATTTTGGTCAAAATTTGAGGTTAGATGACTCTTTAGTGGCCTCTCAAAAATCGACGCAGACTCTGTTAGGGGACAGTGCTCTGCAGACACCCTTGAGTGAGAGACAGTTCTCTACAGTGCAATTAGGCCCTCTTTGACCTGCGCTGATCCACCTTAGGTCAAATTCCCACCTTTGGATTGAGTTTTTACCAACTTTTCTCTGTTTGTTTGCTTACTGATTGATCAATGAATGTCATGTCTCAAAAATCAAGTTTTTATATCCTTTGCTAGCCCTACTTTGATTTTATTAATGAATGTTTCTTAAATGTTTTCTTTGTCATTATCAGTCTATAGTCAAAGTTAGAATATAGTTGATTAATCTTCATTCAAAAGAAAGTGTCATAAAGTCTTCTCTTCCTTCGAGTTAGAACTTTCGTAAAAGTCTTCATTCTTATTAAAGATTGATTGATTTTATGTGCATATTTCCTTTTTGTTCATCATAACATTAAGGGATTTGAAAAGAAAAACTTGCATCGTGCTTATTAAATTTTGTGAATGCTTGAAAGGAATAGCTAGGTAAATTGCATTAGTTGTGATCTTTGCTCTTTGTCAAAAATTTGATTGCTCTATCCCTAATAGCTAAGGATTTTCATTGTTAAATTGAATGGAAATAATGCTTATCATATTAGTTGCATTTTAGGAATTGCAAACATACATCACGTGGTGAACCTTGAAAGGAAAATTCTAAAGAAGATCAACTTAAAATTTATCTGAATTTACCTAATAGAGCATTGTCACCTAATGGAAAACATTTAGAGGTCTAAGCTAGAGACGTGTTTCGGCGTCATAAAACAAAGCAATTGTTGCTAACTTGTCTGCAACACACCCCAAGTGTGATACCTCATTCCATGTACGTGAGTATATCGTAGCTCGTCCATGTACCTTCAGGTATACAGGGCGGTGTTACAGTACGTAAAGTATATGGGAATTCTCTCACTATGCATTTTTGCATTAGATAGCGCTTATACGGACTGGGCCTCCACGTACCTTCGGGTATATATGGGAGGACAAATCTAGGTTTCCATCCATCCTTAGGTAACCAAGTCGGTCGCCTTGTACATTGTGATACACTGAACACAACATTTGGGGAGATTGCCTTCCCATAACTTTTGGTTCACCAGGAGGTATTCTGCAGTTCACAATTGCTTGGTAAACCTTTTGTCTAGATTATCCCTTTTTTGTTTTGTTACATTACTTTGATTAAAATAAAAATAATTGACCACGAATAACATCCTCCACACTTTCTCCTTAGTTGATCTTAGGTTGAAACATATGGAAACAAATTCAAATTCCACCATTCAAGGAATTCCTTTTTATGGGAATCTTAGTCCTTTTCCTTCTTTTGGAAATATTGGTGCTCCATATATGGCTACATTGTCCCTTCTGGGATTTACCATTGGCTTTCCAATATGGTTTTTTTCAACCTCTTTGGTTCAAAATGTTGTGATTTCTCCGCAATCGAGTACTCCTCCAACTGGATAAAATCAACCTCCAGTTGATCCTAAAGTTGACCCTTTGCCTTCTTCCTCAGTTGTTTCTTCTTCCCCTTCTTCCTCTTCGTGTGGTGAAAGTATTGGTACTAGTAACCAAGTGGCTAAGAAGAAGAAGAAAGGGAAGAAGAAGAAGAAGAAGAAAATTCAACATAGGGGAAACCAAGCAACCATTGCTTTGAATGCAACATCTGACGAGAAACCATCCATCAAGCCTCACAAAGTTCGATATCCATGCAAACTTTGTGCGGGAGACCATGTTCTTCGAAATTGTCCTGATATTCCTCAGATCTTAGAAGAATGGTCTTCTCGTTCTAATCCAAAATGGATTTTGGATAGACTCCTAAGTCTAAGTGTTCCTCACTAAGGAAAATGAAAGTCCAAGGAAGTTCCTGGAACCATCCCCATTGTAGAGATCATCTCATTCTGAATCTACTGCAACTTGACTGGGCAAAAACTGACTTAGGATGCAAAAGTTATCACAAAATGAAGCTACCCTTTTTCCTTTGGAAAAAGAGGCAAAAACCCCTAAAAATGGGTCCTAAAAACCCTCTAAGTCTTCAAAATCTTCATAAATATTCAAAACTAGCGCAAAAGGAGAACCTTTAGAAAAGGCATATAACACTATCGAGCCTTAAAAATATGAATAAATAGTGGAAATAAGGCCTATCAGTCGGATCTGGCTGATCAACAGTCCAGATCCAATTGGCATATTGCATTGGCAATGATAGGCGGAGGCAATCAGAGGCATACATGTGATGGGACTGGGCTGATGTGATATCGCGATCGCCGATATCGGAAGATCGCAATCGGTGTTGGCAAGACCATACCATATGGGAAAGACCTCGGGCTTATGTGATATGTGATTGCAACAAGTCGCATCGCAATATCGCGTCGGTGCATTACAAGGAGCGGGGCTACACACACACACACACACACATATAGATATATATGCAATGTGATAGCTAGACCCGATGGGGCTATAGTGTGGATTTGATATATTTTGAGATCCGTCAAAAGGCATTTTTCTATGTATTTTCGCATATTTAATTTAATAAACGAAAAGCGAAGGGAAGCGTCGATGCGATGAAATCGGACCCTAAGGGGTTTATAAATGCCACTATATAATATTTCAAGTTCGTCAAAAGCCATTTTACGGGATTTTTCCATGTTTCAAAGTATTTTTCTAATACAAAGGGAAACCACAGAACTAGGCATTGGCAACTTGCGATAGCGATTATGGGCAGACCTGATAGGAATATAGTGTGCATTTATGAAAATTTGAAGTCCGGTGAACAGTTTTTTTTTGCGTATTTTTCCCGTGTTTAGTGTATTTCCTTATGTAAGCTGAGAATGTTATTCTTGGGGATTCCAAAGGCTCGATGGCCCCTTTCATTACAGCACAGGTGGCCACCATCCCTGGGAGCATTTAGCAATGATTGCTAATGCTCAAAGAGGGGATTTGAGTGTACCATGGCTGGAAGACAGAGAGCCCCGAGAGGGAAAATGAACAGACATCACCGATTGGCTCTAAAGCCACAAACTGACAGAGAACAAGGGAGTTTTTGGAGGTTTTTGGGGAGTTGTTGCTGAAAGTGAAGCCAAAGCAGGAAGCTAAGGCAAAAGAGGCAACGTAGAAGCAAAAAGAATAGCCAAGCGAGTCACTTGGAAGTCAAGTGAAAAGCCAACAGGGTTGTAAACTGATAGAGGGTAGAAAGAAGCCAAAGCTAAAGAGCCAGAGCCAGAGCTAAAGTCAAAGAGCCAGAGTCAAAGCCAAAAGCCAAGAGCCAGAGCCAAGAGCCAGAGCTTCAAGAGCTAGGGGATAACATGGTGTCTAAACCCACTGTTTCTATGTAAAAAAGCAGGAGTTGAGCCAAGAGCTTGTAAAAAGGACTTATACCATAATCCCAAAGAGCCTAGTTGAGTTGACTAGAGCTCACGGAGACATAGCCCAAGAGTTGTGGGTGAACTCCTAATTAAATTTCTATTCCTATGTGATTGTTTATTGCTGCTTCGTTTATTGTTATATGCATTTATATATTAGTTTAAGCACATCAACTTACAACAAAGACAATAGATTTTAAAGCTTATAATCAGTTAAAACCAAATACAAGCATACACCCATATTTTCAAGCACATATTTAATTCCGCATTGGTTAATCATTAAGACTTGGGAAAATTTAAAGCTTTGGAAGTGGGAGAGGTTCTTGTAAGTTAGACAAGAAGCCTAAGTGCCCCATTCCCAGATCACGTTCACAACATCCCGTGTCATCAACTTCTAGAGATCATGTTGGTGACACACCATCAACTAGTGGTAGTAAAGTTCATGGAAAGAAGGTTAAAGTTAAGTTTCCCTGTAGGTTATGTGAAGGGAAACACCCCATTCACCTTTGTCCCTATCTGGATGAAGCTAAAAATGTGTTGGATAATCATCCTTCTTCACCACAGCGACTTCCATCTGGTTATAGGAGACTCTCCCTTAATCCTTCACTAGTTGATGAATTGACTGACCAAAATCAAACGTCAGTCAAAACCACGCTCTCTGAAAGTGAATCCTATGAGTCTATACCTGACCCAAATCAACAGGTCGAGGAAACAGTTGACCCAATTTCACCTTCAGCTAATCGTACCTTTCCCGAAGAGAGTGAATATGATACCACTCAAGTTCTTTTTGTTTCTTCAGATTCAAATGAGCTTGGCGGGAATTTGCCTGTTCCATCAAGACAGGAAGAAAATCCATCTGATCTTGTAACTCAAGGGGTTAATTCTCCCATTTCTATGAGACCCCCTCCAAGTAGGCTGGTCACATCCTTTGATTGGAATCAACTGGCAGGATTCTGTCTTCCTTCTTATGTGCCTTTCTAGAGATCATAGTACAAGTTTGTAATATGATTGTATTGGGCACTATTATAGATGAAGTTGCATCTGTGAGTATCCTTTCCTCAACTGCTTGGAAAGCACTCGGTTCACCACCGCTTGTGCCTATTACCTAGAATCTGTTGGCTTTTAACAGAGGAATCATTCAACCATTAGGGATCCTCCCTCGGTTGCCTATTACTTTGGGAGGAAAAATAGTTTATTTGAATGTGATGGTAGTCCCAGACCCTTTAGATTACAACTTACTTGTAGGGCGCGACTATGTTTATGACATGAGAGCTATTGTTTCCACACTCTTTTGAGTGGTGTGTTTCCCACATGAAGGCAGAATTATCACCGTTGAACAACTTTCATTTCCTAGTCCAAATATGGCTTCCAATCAACCATTTTCCCTAAATGGTCCTTTTGTACCAATGGTATCATCCCCACCATGGGTTAATCATGTGGCAACCAGTTCCGTGCCTACATCAACTGATCATCAATTTAGTGATGTTGTACGTTATGTACTAGGGGCATTGGAACCAGATCTCTCTTTCTAGAGCATTGTTCTCCCATCAGATAAGAACATCTTGGAAGTCATGACCTATTATGAGTCATGAACAAGGGTCTATGAGGATAGTTCTTTTACTGTGTCAACCTCATTAAAAAATGAAACAGCTTCCACGAGGATAGTTCCTTGTCTTGTGTCAACCTCGTTAAAAAATGAAACAAGGAGTATGAGGATAGTTCCTAGTCTTGTGTTGACCTCGTTAAAAAATGAAACCAAGAGTATGAGGATAGTTCCTTGTCTTGTGTCAAGCTTATTAAAAAATGAAACAAGGTGTATGAGGATAGTTCTTGGTCTAGTATCAACCTTGTTAAAAAATGAAACAAGGAGTATGAGCATAGTTCCTTGTCTTGTGTCAAGCTCATTAAAAAATGAAACAAGGAGTATGAGCATAGTTCCTTGTCTTGTGTCAAGCTCGTTAAAAAATGAAACAAGGAATTTGAGTAGAGTTCCTTGTCTTGTTTCGGGATCATTAAAAAATGAAACAAGGTCCCTTGGAGCAAAGTTCCAATTCGAGTCTTTGATTAGATCTCATAAAATCCCAGTCGAGTCTTTCACTTGATCTCGTAAACGAACCTTTTTTCCATCCACCTGATAGCCAATATTAGTCTACTTAGGTGAATGTAATGAAGCTTGGGGGGGACGCACCTAGTGGTAGAGTTAATTTTCCCTATAGGTTATGTGAAGGGAATCACCCCATTCACCTTTTGTCTCTATCTGGACGAAGCCAAAAAGGTGTTGGATAACCATCCTGCTTCACTGTAGCAACTTCGATCTGGTTACAGGAGACTCTCCCTTTCATCATGCTAGGGGCATGTAAACCAATCTCAAGCATAGTTATTCATTTCAAGCTCGTGTAAAAATGAAAATAAATTCAAGCATAGTTTTCGTTTCAAGCTTGTGTAAACATGAAACTAAATCCAAGCATAGTTCCCTGTGGTTCAAGCTTGTTTAAAAGTGAACCCATTTCCATTAACCCTCGTGATTTCCATTCTATCAGCCTCTTTCATCAGATGAGCCTTGGTTGTTTTCATCCCATCTCCACCATCCCTTTCGCCGATCATATGCTTTCACTTGGTTGTTTTACCCTTTTTGAGGAACAATTGCAATGAGTGGTCTTATTAGCAAGCCTCTTCATGTAAATCAACATGTTTTGAGAAGTTCCATCATCAACAGAAGTAGTTGCTACCCTAGACACCACTCATTCCTCAAAATGGAGTCCTCTTTAAGCTCTTTTCAGACTCCTAAAATATGAAAAGATTGCCTAGTGCTTGTCCTTTCAAGCTCGTTAATGGATTAGAAAAGATATCTCTCTTGTATTATGTTACGCTTTTCTGGGTTTGAGAGATTAATTTATGAAAAAGAACTTGTGAAGTTTTATTTTTATCTCTTTTAAAAATCTCTAAACATGAAAACGACCGAGTTATCATTGTCATTAAACTCGTTAAAACATCAAATATCGACAAACTTTTCCATCTAGACAAGATCGAGTTTCACCTTCGCTAGACTCATTAAAACATCAAATAGCAATGGATTTTATTGAAGGGTGAAATTATACAAAAAGCATATGTTATTCTCCTCAAGATTGATAAAAATAAAGAGGTATTGGTCAACAATGACTGGGGAAAATGGGAAAAAGGGGAAACCACTTTATGGTAGCAGGTCGCTCTTGAACATGACACTTTCACTTAATCTCCGTGACTATTTGGGCTGGGTTATCTGCTTAACGGTTATCATACTTATGGTCTATCACACCATCCATCAATTTTGTTTTGGATCAATGCTGCCAATTCATTCAAACTATTTGGGTTGGGTTATCTACTTGATGGTTATCATACCTATGGTCTATCACACCATCCATTACCTTGGTTTTGCGTCAATGTTGCCAATTCATTCGGTGTTGCCAATATGTTTAAGAGAAGTCATCCTTTATAGTACCATAAACCTTCATTTTCATGACTGCCATTCCTAAACCTTGTGTCGACAGTCAAATTCCATCTCAAAAATCGCTACAATCATTTCGTGTTGTTGATGAGGGATACATCAAGGCCCTCCTGCAATGATTGCTTCTTGTCAACATTAGCTCATTATCCAAGAAGTTGACTTAGAAATACCCATTCAATACCTTGAAGCTTTCATGCATCAATGACAGGTTTCTCGCTTCTAGCGATTGGCATACATCAATGGCCTTCGACCGAAAGACTTTGTATGGTGTTCGACATCAAATCATCCATTCACACCATGTAGAATGTATTGTGGTACCTTGAGGATCATTATCATTATCGTTGATTTCTCTTGCATATGTTAACAACTTACATCATTGATTGGTAATCAGATGGTGTCTTCCCATGTTCAACTTCAGATCCCATATTCACATGGTTAGACTCATACTTGAGCAAACGATTGAATGAGATTCAAGACCCCAGATCTAGTTTCATCCATCTGGGCTGCGATTTCAGGAGGACCAAATCATATGTATAATGGATTTACATTGATAGTCATTCCAATAATGGGTCTATATCTGTAGACGATTGTTTATGTACATGTAATGAAATTTTATAAGCTATGCATGGGTATGCCTTCTCTCAGTAATTCATGAAAAATCAAATATCATCATATATGTATTGTAATTGATGCAGGTCACCTTCCACTTCGATACCTCCTCATCACATCGTAAAGCATTTCATTCGACATTGGCATTTTTCTAACTTCATGCTTTAGGGGGAAGCTGTTACAGATCCATTTGGGCACATCAAATCCCAACATTCAGATCAGTGTTTTAGGGCTCATCAAACCATAATTTCAGTTGCTTCATGCCCTAAACAAGTCACCCCATTGAATGCCTACTTCCCAGAGAGTTTCATGACTTGAAGACATCCTGAAATAGCCTCTAGAGGGACCAGTGCAGGTAAGCCCTTATGAAGGTGCATTGCAAAGTAGTTAAGTCCACCGCCAAGGTGCTCTGTAGAGCACTTAGGCTTGCTTTCACCTGTTCTTGGAAAGAATGAGTGAAATTCACATAGGGTTTGGGGAATATTCTTATCCTTTTGGAGTCATCTAGAAGTTTCCCTCACTTATCAACTCCTATGAGCTCGAAAATGGGTGAGGAATGAGTTAAGGTGTATCCTATCTTCTCATCCCTTCCTCCATGGAACTAATTCTAAGTATGGAAGGCCATTCAATGCCACCATTAATGACAAAACCTCCTTCATCTTCCTATAAATTGACCACTCATCTAAGTGATCAGGGGTTGGACTATGTTGAATTGTAAGGAGATAATGTTGCTATGAGATTTGGCTTTGAAGCAAGTATTGTGCTGCTACAAGTTTGTCATGCTTTTGGTGTGATGTCGATGGGATTTGAGTTGGAGGAATGGCTTTGAATCAGACACCAATGGTTGTAATTCCTTATTCTATCTAATAAAATGTTTGAACCTTTTTACCATATGTTTGTATTGTTTCATAATGCTTATGTGTGTGAATTGTATCTGATTCCTTTCACTTATATTCAATAGATCACATGCTTTGATTGGTTTTTGTCTTCTATTGTGTTCACGGGGTACTTCTCAAGCAGATTAAGTACAGGAAGGAGCGGCGGAATCGATACAAGGGAGACAAGAGGAAAGCAGAACTACAGGTAGGCCTTCTATCTTCTCATCTTATCTATTGCTTATAGGAAAAGTCTAAAACACTTTAAATTGTTGTTCTAGATACAGCTACTTATCTTGGGAATTAGTATTTATCCATAGA